>CM042994.1:23736377-23749005 GCA_023678885.1 Pogostemon cablin | reverse complement strand
AAAACCCTAAAACCCTAAAACCTAAAACCTAAACCCTAAACCCTAAACCCTAAACCCTAAACCCTAAACCCTAAACCCTAAACCCTAAACCCTAAACCCTAAACCCTAAACCCTAAAACCCTAAACCCTAAACCCTAAAACCCTAAACCCTAAACCCTAAAAACCCTAAACCCTAAACCCTAAACCCTAAACCCTAAACCCTAAACCCTAAATCCTAAACCCTAAACCCTAAACCCTAAACCCTAAACCCTAAACCCTAAACCCTAAACCCTAAACCCTAAACCCTAAACCCTAAAACCCTAAAACCCTAAACCCTAAACCCTAAACCCTAAAACCCTAAACCCTAAACCCTAAACCCTAAACCCTAAACCCTAAACCCTAAACCCTAAACCCTAAACCCTAAACCCTAAACCCTAAACCCTAAACCCTAAACCCTAAAACCCTAAACCCTAAACCCTAAAACCCTAAACCCTAAACCCTAAACCCTAAAACCCTAAACCCTAAACCCTAAAACCCTAAACCCTAAACCCTAAACCAACCCTTTCTCTCTCTAAAAGTTTGTGCTCTGACCTCTCTCTAGTTTTTTCCTCTCCGGTCACCTTCTTCACAGGTTCGATGGAGATCAGTGAGCTGACTACGCGTGCGTAGCCTCCATCAAATCGTGTGCACGTCTGTTACTTCATTCATCATGAAGACAAGAAGAACTAAATTTTCTCCTCTCTCTTCCTACAACTCAAATAACAGCAAGAGATGTAGCAAGAAGAAACATCCAGTCAAGATACATGGTGCTTCTACATCAACTGTTCTTCATTCCCCCTCCCGGAAATGTTCAACTAACACCCATGTATCCATACTTGATATCTCAACTGATTCTACGGCTGAGGACTACTTAAGTGATGATATATTCGAGCCACAAAGAGGAAGCTTGATGGATAAAAAGTTAGAGGATGAGGACGATTCTGAACAGAACATCCAGCAGCATCAAATGGAGTCCCCGGATGTACAACGGCAGCAACTAACCTTGGTGCAGACGGAGCATGTTCCGGGACAACCTGAGAAGATGGATGATTGGAATAAGAATCCGGTGGCTGCAACGGATACATATTATGATTCAGCTCCGGTCGCGCCAAATGAGATAGGCCCAGATTTGTTGATCCACAAAAAAGAAGAAACTCAGAACCAGCAGCGTCGGATGAGTGGAGAAAATCAGCAGATGCAGCGTTTGGAGGATTCAGACCATCGTTTACAGTCTCCGTTTGTTGTGCAGCAATCACTGGCAGTAGTGGTTCTAGATCAGTCCACTGATCAGTCACCGGGTAGTATTGAAGAACCCAGCAAGCTGAACAATGACGCACAGAGACTAGTGCGTGTACAGGAGCACCCTCTGAACAATTTGGTGGCTGGAAACGTGAAGGAAACCGATCGGAGCAAAAATCCGGTGACTACACCCGAATATTGCTCAAACGCTGATCTATCCGGTGAGTGCTCAGACTGGCAGTGTAAAGCACACGAAAATCCATTCTCCAATTTGAATTTAGACACTCTCTCCTCCTTGGAATGTGTGAGAGTTGGTGGAAAAGTTGATAAACTTTTGGACAAAGCAACTCTAGGTGGTCCCAATTTGTTGTTGATGCCTGACAAGTGTCCTTCATCCCTCAATAATTCAAATTTGCTTCCCTTTTCCAACACATTAATTCCTGCCACATGCAAAGCTATTTCCTATCATTCTTCTTTTAAGGACAAACTTTTGGATAGTCAACCTTCTCCCTTGTCCCATCCATGCCTCTCTTCAACCTTGAGCCCAACGCATCTGCAAACTAGCTCTCCAGCAGCAAACTTGATCCCTATCCGGCTTCCCTCCAGCAATAACCTACTCCCACCTACTCTTCATGCAGATTCATCAAACCTCTCTCCTCCCTCTCCCCCTGATCCTTCTCTTTCCCTTAAACATCCACCTCTCTCCCACATGAAGCATGCAAAACCTACTCAATCGCCAAGCACTCAGGCTGCACCTATAATCCCTTTCGAATCGCCTAGTCAGAGTTTCCATGATCTCCCTCATTCTCCACCTCTTCTTCTTCATCATTCAAAACCTACTTCCTCTTCTCTTTCTCCAGCTCAACTCCCAGTTCAGTTACCTTCCACCAATTCTGATCAATCAAAGTTGAACCCCATTAATCAGAAAACTCCTTTTCTCCATAATCGTACCCCTAACCCTATCCACACCCTTAAGTTTGTTCCACAGAAGGAACAAGGAGTAGCAGTCATTCCTGATGAGGTTCTAGACAACGAAGATGATGAATGGAACTATACCTTAATTGGTTGCTTTGCGGGTCGCTACCCGGGATTCCAAGCTGTGAAGGACATCGTTAACAAGTGGAAAGTTGAAGTAAAAACTTTCAGTCATGATAGTGGTTGGCTCATATTTAAATTGAATAGTGAAGAAGATGTCCTATCGGTACTCCAAAATGGTCCATACGAGGGCAACACCAAGTATCTAATGCTAAGAAGGATGCCGGACAACTTCCAATTTGATGAATCGGAATTATCAGTTGTTCCAGTTTGGATCCGTTTACCTTCACTTCCCCTAAAGTACTGGGCTGCTGATCGTTTGAGTATCATTGCTTCCGCAATTGGAGAACCGGTAATGATGGATTATTACACCACAAATAAGGAACGAGTTTCCTATGCCCGTGTCCTAATTCATGTTAATGCCTCCATTGTTCTTCCTGAAGAAATTTGGGTGAAAAGCCGAGTTGGAGGATTCCGGCAAAGGGTAGAATACGAGTTCTACCCAAAATTCTGTTCCGTATGTAAAATTCTAGGACATCATGACATTGATTGCCGCCATGTTGGAAACCAGCAGCCAGCAGAAACGAGGAAACTTGAGGAAGAACTCCCTTTCCTACCTGGTAAGAGAAGGAGAAATAGGAAGAGAGCAATCAGGCCCAACCCTTCACAGCCCAAAACTCTCCAGAATTATAGGCCCACAAACAATTCAACCCATAACTCTAACCACTTTGACCCATGCACTTCAATCAATCGGCCCAATCTCCCTCCAACTAAATCTGATCACACTTGCAGTTCTGGGCCCAAACCGATTCCTCCTAAAAACCTTCCCCCTTCCCTGGCTACTCAAACTGATTTCCTCCCCCAGCCCTTCACTCATAATAGGTTTACAGCACTAACCCTAAATGAGCCCATTAACCTTGCATCTTCCCCCCAGCCAAGTGGTTCTGTTGAAGATAGAACAGTGGAGTTCATGCAGGCCAATCAAGGTAAACAAGCTGCTGGGAACATAAAAAAAGCATGGGTACCTGTTTACAATGGCGAGTCATCATCCTCCACGAATAAAAACTTCAAACATAGAAGAACTAATTCCTTGGAGAGTAAGGTACAGCCGGATGAGAATGAAATGGAGAATCTAGTAGATCATGGTGATTGGATTAGCAGGAAAATTGCAGAGGAGGGCATTACCTCGTCTGAATATTCCTCATGAGTCTAATGATTTGGAATGTGCGTGGGATGGGGCGCACGCCAACCCACAATGCACTTAAAAAACTGGTGCGTGAGCGTGATGTGGCAATAGCAGGTTTAGTGGAAACTAAACTCTCTCTTCAGACTGTTGATAACGTTCTCAAAAAGCTATTCCCAGGTTGGCATCATATTCACAACTTTGAACTCTGTCATGGAGGAAGGATTGTTATTGCTTGGAATCCAACTCGTCTTGATATGGATAATTTTATATTAAGTGATCAATCCATCACGATGAATGCTCGTTGTCTAACTACTCGTAGAGAGTTTGCCATGTCAATTATCTATGCTTATAACCGATATGCTGATAGAAGAAGTTTGTGGCAGCACCTAGTATCATTATTCCACTCCAACCCATTGCCATGGATACTTGGAGGGGATTTCAACTGTGTTAGATTTGAAGGGGAAAGAAATAGCTCTACACAGAATACGGGGACTAGAGAAATGCATGACACGTGCTCTATTCTGGGAGTGGAAGATACTGACTCCACAGGTTGTTTCTATACTTGGTCGAATGGAGCTCATTGCTCAAAAATAGACAGAGTTATGACATGCAAGCTTTGGAGAAGTATGGGTTGGAATCTACATACTAAATTTCTTCCTCAGGGCACTCACTCTGATCACAGCCCCTCCATCACTTCCTTTCAAAATCCAAGCCCCCACTATATAAGACCCTTCAGATTTTGTAATTTTTGGACTAACCATGATAATTTTATTGCTCTTGTTTCTTCTTATTGGCAGATACAAGTAGAAGGGACAAAACAATACATCCTTTGCAAAAAGTTGACTGCACTAAAAACACCTCTGAAGGAGTTACATAAGCAGAACTACTCTCACATCTCTGAAAGAGTGAATAGAGGGAGAGAACATCTACATTATCTCCAAACGCTTTTTATGTCAACTTTGAATAATAGTGAACTTCAACAGGAGATTGTAGAAGAAACCAATAAGCAGAGACATTTGGAAGACTGTGAGACTAACTTTCTTATGCAGGTTCTCAAACATAAGCACATTAAGAACCAGGATCGAGCTACCAAGTATTTCTACTCTCTCATTCGAAGTAATGGAGCAAGGAATGGTATTCACACTATTCACACTGATAGTGGCCCCACTACCTCATACCAAGAATTGATTGATAATTTCCTCTCTTATTATCAATCAATTCTTGGAGAGGATAGTTCGACATCTATTTCAATTGAGCAAGAGGTGTTGGATAGAGGCCTCAAACTCACAGCTGTGGAAGCCAGCACACTGGAAGCACCGGTTGAGGAGATAGAGATCAAGGATGCTTTGTGGTCAATCAACAAGAACAAATCACCTGGACCTGATGGCTATACCTCGGCTTTCTTCCAGAGTGCATGGAATGTGGTTGGTAGTGATGTAGTGGCAGCAGTTAAGGAATTCTTCCGAAAAGGCAAGTTGCTCAAGCAGATGAACTCCACATTTGTTTCCTTGGTACCTAAAAAGAAACATGAGCCGACAGTCCAAGATTTTAGACCCATCTCTTGTTGCAACACTGTGTACAAAATTATTTCTAAAATCATGGCTGCTCGACTCAGACTTTGCCTTCCTTCCTTAATAAATCAATCCCAATTTGGATTTATTAAAGGAAGAAAAATGAGAGATTGTGTGATGCTGGCAGAGGAGATCTTCAGGGGTTATGGACGGAGAGCAGGGAATATCTCCCCTAGGATGGCAGTCAAAGTGGATATTTCTAAAGCTTATGACTCTGTTAGTTGGAAGTATCTCTTCAATTTGCTTAAAGGCCTAGGTTTTCCCTCTAAGTTTTGCACTTGGATTGAGCAGTGTGTTACTACCACCTCATACTCCCTACTCATCAATGGCAAACCGGAGGGTTTCTTCAAAGGCAAGAGGGGTCTTCGACAAGGTGATCCGATTTCTTCGCTCCTCTTTGTTATTTGCATGGAATATTTTAGTAGATTGATGAGTAGAGCAGTAGATCTATATGAATACAGATTCCATTCTAGAATTTGTAAACGTGTAAATGTTTCTCACTTGATCTTTGCGGATGATCTCTTGGTTGTGGGTTATGGAGATGTGGCTACAGCTAGGTGTATTGACAGGATTTTGAAAGGGTTCTCTGAAGTTTCTGGGCTAAATGCGAATCCTCAGAAATCTAATCTCATAACCTCGGGAGTCTCGACTCGAGCCCGACGTCGAATTGCTTAGATTCTTCCTTACAACACAGGTACCATTCCTTTCAAATATTTGGGCATCCCTATTTGTAGCAAGAGAATAGGAGTGCAGGATTTTACACCTCTTCTGAATGACATTAACAACATGATACATACTTGGTCTTCTAAACTATTGTCATTCACGGGTCGTTTGGAGTTGATCAGTTCTGGGATATATGGAATTCTATCTTTTTGGAGTGGCATTGTTAAAATCCCAGCTGTAGTAGTCAGAAAGGTGGAGATGGTTATCCGCAGGTTCTTGTGGGGAACGAAGGTAAGCCCGGTGAGTTGGAACGACATCCTACAACCTAAGAATGCAGGGGGGCTAGGGTTGAAAGACATCACCACTTGGAATAAAGCAATCTTAGCTTCAGCACTGTGGGATGTACACAGAGAAGCTTCATCTCTTTGGGTGAAATGGATTCATTGTGTTTATCTCTCATCTTCCTCATGGACAGTGACCTCTCCCGGTAATAATTCTGCATACTTATGGAGAGTGCTCATTGCCATTAGGAATATCATCCAGAATGAATCAGAAGGTAGTGAAGGAGTAATTGATATTATGGAGAAGTGTTGTGATGGTGGAGTATTCAAAGCTAGTCGCATGTATGATTATTTGAGGAGTAGATACACAGCGGAATCCAGCTTTGTCTACAAACAGATTTGGCACAAATGGATTGTGAGGAAATACAGTTTCAGACTTTGGCTAGTGCATAGAGACAGGGTTGCTACAAAGGATAGGGTGTGGTGCACGGGAGACGACAAACGATGTGCTTTCTGCTTTGATCAGGAAACCACATCGCACATCTTCTTCCACTGCCCTTACACCACATATATTTGGGATCAAGTCAAAGTTTGGATTGGATGGAGAAGACGAAGGCTAATTTCAGTCACAGATGCCTTCAGGAAGATCTTTCAGGATACGAGGACCAACAAAAAGGCAAGAAGACTCCTTTTCATCACCTTGGCTACAACGATTTATCACATATGGATGGAAAGGAATGCCCTTCAACATGGCACACGGATGCTATCTCCGAACCACATTGCAGATAGAATCAAAATTCAGATAGCTTCTTTGTATATGAACTCTTGATGTACTTTATTATTCACCTTAAGCACTTTGCTTAAGTAGGTTGGATAGGGTGGCTAGACTTTGTATTCGCATCGTACGTAAGTACTCGATATAACCGTTTCCAGTGAAATAACATTTACCAATTTCACTAAACCCTAAACCCTAAACCCTAAACCCTAAACCCTAAACCCTAAACCCTAAACCCTAAACCCTAAACCCTAAACCCTAAACCCTAAACCCTAAAACCCTAAACCCTAAACCCTAAACCCTAAACCCTAAACCCTAAACCCTAAACCCTAAACCCTAAACCCTAAACCCTAAACCCTAAAACCCTAAAACCCTAAAACCCTAAACCCTAAACCCTAAACCTAAACCCTAAACCCTAAACCCTAAACCCTAAAACCCTAAACCCTAAACCCTCAACCCTAAACCCTAAACCCTAAAACCCTAAAACCCTAAACCCTAAACCCTAAACCCTAAACCCTAAACCCTAAACCCTAAACCCTAAACCCTAAAACCCTAAAACCCTAAACCCTAAACCCTAAACCCTAAAACCCTAAACCCTAAAACCCTAAAACCCTAAAACCCTAAAACCCTAAACCCTAAACCCTAAACCCTAAACCCTAAACCCTAAACCCTAAAACCCTAAACCCTAAACCCTAAACCCTAAACCCTAAACCCTAAACCCTAAACCCTAAACCCTAAACCCTAAAACCCTAAAACCCTAAACCCTAAACCCTAAACCCTAAACCCTAAACCCTAAAACCCTAAACCCTAAACCCTAAACCAAAAAAAAAACCCCAAAAAAAAACCCTTTCTCTCTCTAAAACTTGTGCTCTGACCTCTCTCTAATCTTTCCCTCCGGTCACCCTTTCCGACCACCTTCTCCGGTCACCTTTAGCACAGGTTTGATGGAGTTCAGTGTTCTGACTACGCTTGCGTAGCCTCCTCAATCCGTGTGCCAGTTTGTAGCTATCTCATCATGAGGACAAGAAGAACAAAATTCTCTCCTCTCTCTTCCTTCAACTCAAATAACAGTAAGAGAGGCAGCAAGAAGAAGCATCCACTCAAGATACATGGAGCTCCGGATTTGTCCGTTTGTGTTTCCCCCGCCCACAATTGCTCTACTAACACTCATTTATCCATTCTAGACCTCTCACCGGACTCTACGGCTGAGGAGTTCTTAAGTGTAGAATTGTTGGAATCACAAAGAGGAAACTTGAAGGAAATAGAGTTAGATATTGAACATGGTGATGAAGAACAGATCCGGAAGCATCTGGTTGATGTTGGAAACCAGAAACAGCAGCAGAATGTTGATTCTGACCAACTGGTGCATCCCTTAGATGGTTTGGAACAGGTTTTGCCTCCGTCAACTGAAGACCAGACCTCCAATCAACCACTGGGAAGTGTTCAAAGCTCCAAAATGCCGGAAAATAATGCACAGCATCTTCCCTTCGTTCGATCAGTGGCTGGTACGGGGCAGTATGAAAAATCAGATTGTTTGAAAAAGGTGGCCGTTGCTGCTGCCGGAAATTGTGCAGAGGCAGTTTTACAAGCAAAGGAAAGTAATCCTCCTACCTTGATTTTAGACACTCTCTCTTCCTTGGAATGTGTGTGTGTAGGTGGAAAAGCTAATCAACTTTTGGACATCACTCCACTAGGTGGGCCCAAGTTGATATTGGAGTCTCACAAGTGTCCCTCATCCATCAATAATTCAAATTTGAATTCCCTTTCTCACTCCTTTGTCCCTGACACATCCAAAAGTAATTACACTCATTGTTCCTTTAAAGATAAGCTTTTAGCAAGTCAAACCACTCCCTTGTCCCATCCTTGTCCTTCATCTTCTTGGAGCCCTGTGCAATCGGATTTCCTCCCTCCGCCTCCGGCGACACTCCAACTCCCCCATCTTCAACCATCCGGCAAACTCCCCCATGCACCCAACTTCCACACTGATCCGGCATACTCCCCCATGCAGCCATCTTCACCCATCAATAATCCTTCTTCATCCATTTCTCCCTCCCCCCCTCTCCTCCAGCCCCTCTCCCCCATGCAACCTGTAAGCCTTGCTCCCTCTCCTCCTCTTCTCCTTCATCACTCTAAACCTAACCCCCCTTCTATATCTTCGGATCTTCTACCTAATTCAAATCCCCCCCTCTCTCCAAACCATCAACCTTAAACATCTCTTCTCAAAAACCTACTGTTGGCCATAACCGAGCCCCTAACCCCTTCCACTCACTTAAATTTGTACCCCAGAAGGAAAAAGGAGTTGCAATCATCCCAGATGATGTTCTAGACAGCGAGGATGATGAATGGAACTATACCTTAATTGGTTGTTTTGCGGGCCGATACCCGGGATTTCAAGCTGTGAAAGACATCGTCAACAAATGGAATGTTGAAGTGAAAATCTTTAGTCATGACAGTGGCTGGCTCATCTTCAAATTAAACAGTGAAGAAGATGCACAATCGGTAATCCAAAATGGTCCTTATGAAGGTAACCTCAAGTATCTAATGCTTAGAAGGATGCCGGACAATTTCCAGTTCGATGAATCGGGACTCTCAGTTGTTCCAGTTTGGGTCCGTTTTCCCTCGCTTCCTCTTAAGTACTGGGCCTCGGACAGACTGAGTATCATTGCTTCTACAATTGGAGAACCTGTTATGATGGACTACTACACCACGAACAAGGAGCGAGTCTCCTTTGCCCGGGTGCTTGTTCATGTTGACGCATCCATGGTTCTCCCGGATGAGATTTGGGTGCAAAGTCGAATTGGAGGGTTTCGGCAACTGATAGAATATGAGTTCTACCCAAAATATTGCTCCGTATGTAAAATTCTTGGGCATCATGCCGTTGATTGTCGCCATGTTGAAGAAGGGCAGCCAGCAGCAACAGGGAACATCGATGGTGAACGGCCTTTTCTTCCTGGTAAGAGAAGGAGAAATAGGAATAGAAAGATCAGGCCCAATTCCTCCCAACCAAAATCTGTCCAGAATTATAGGCCCATTACCAATCCAGCCCATAACCTTACCCACTCTGACCCGTATACCTCAATCAATCGGCCCAAATTCCCTCCCTCAAACTCTGAACAAACCTGTAACCCTGAGCCCAATTCCCCGATACTGCCCATTAACCTTCCCATTCCCCGGCCCACTCAATCAGCTATCTTGCCCAAGCCCATTTCTTATAATAAATTTGAAGCCCTTAATCTTATTGAGCCCTCTAACCCTGCAGACTTCCCCCTTCCGACTTCTTCTGATTTTGATCGATCAGCCGAGTCACTGCAGGTCAGCCACGGTAAGCAAGTTGAAGCCAAGGTCAAAAAGGCATGGGCTCCTGTCTACAGTGGAGACTCATCATCTTCCACGACCAAAAACTTCAAGCATAGACGAACTACTTCCTTGGACAGTAAGGCACAGACTGATGAAAATGAATTGGAGAATCTGGTAGATTATGGTGATTGGATTAGCAGGAAAATTGCAGAGGAGGGCATAACCTCTTCTGAATATCCCTCATGAGTCTCTTGATTTGGAATGTGCGTGGGATGGGTCGCACGCCAACCCACAATGCACTCAAAAAAATGGTGCGTGAACATGATGTGGCGATAGTAGGTTTAGTGGAAACTAAACTCTCTCTTCAGACTGTTGATGAAGTGGCTAATAAACTGTTTCCGAGTTGGAATCATATTCACAACTTTGACCTTTGTAATGGAGGAAGGATAGTGGTAGCTTGGAATCCAAATCGTCTAGAGATGGAGAATTTTATTTTGAGTGATCAATCCATCACGATGAATGCTCGTTGTCTTACTACTCGTAGAGAGTTTACCATGTCAATCATCTATGCTTATAACCGATATGCTGATAGAAGAAGTTTGTGGCAGCACCTAGTTTCTTTATTCCACTCCAACCCCTTGCCATGGATACTCGGAGGGGATTTCAACTGTGTTAGATTTGAAGGGGAAAGAAATAGCTTTACACAGAATACGGGGACTAGAGAAATGCATGACACATGCTCTATTCTGGGAGTGGAAGATACTGACTCGACAGGTTGTTTCTATACTTGGTCGAATGGAGCCTATTGTTCAAAAATAGACAGAGTTATGACTTGCAAGCTTTGGAGAAGTATGGGTTGGAATCTACAAACCAATTTTCTTCCTCAGGGCATCCACTCTGATCATTGCCCCTCCATCACTTCCTTTCAAAATCCTAGCCCCCACTATATAAGACCCTTCAGATTTTGCAACTTTTGGACTAACCATGAAAATTTTATTGCACTTGTTTCTTCTTATTGGCAGGTACACGTAGAAGGGACAAAGCAATACATCCTTTGCAAAAAGTTGAAAGCACTTAAAACACCTCTGAAGGTGCTACACAAAAAGAACTATTCTCACATTTCTGAAAGAGTGAATAGAGGGAAAGAACACTTGCATTTTCTCCAAACGCTGTTTATGTCGAGTTTGAATAATTCCAACCTTCAACAGGAGATAGCAGAGGTGATCAAAAAGCAGAAGCATATGGAAGACTGTGAGACTAACTTCCTTATGCAGGTTCTCAAACATAAGCACATTAAGAACCAGGATCGAGCTACCAAATATTTCTACTCTCTCATTCGAAGCAATGGAGCAAGGAATGGTATTCACTCTATTCACACAGATAGTGGTCCCACTACTTCATACCAAGAATTGATTGATAATTTCCTCTCTTATTATCAATCAATTCTTGGAGAAGATAGTTTGACCTCTATTTCAGTTGAGCAGGAGGTGTTGGATAGAGGCCCCAAACTCTCAGCTATGGAAGCTAGCACTCTGGAAGCACCGGTTGAAGAGATAGAGATCAAGGACGCTTTGTGGTCTATCAACAAGAACAAATCACCTGGACCTGATGGCTATACTTCGGCCTTCTTTCAGAGTGCGTGGAATGTGGTTGGTAGTGATGTAGTGGCAGCAGTTAAGGAATTCTTTCGTAAAGGCAAGTTGCTCAAGCAGATGAACTCCACTTTTGTTTCCTTAGTTCCTAAAAAGAAACATGAACCGACAGTCCAAGATTTTAGACCCATCTCTTGTTGCAACACTGTGTACAAAATTATTTCTAAAATCATGGCTGCTCGACTTAGGCTTTGCCTTCCTACCTTAATAAATCACTCCCAATTTGGATTTATTAAAGGAAGGAAAATGAGAGATTGTGTGATGCTGGCAGAGGAGATCTTCAGGGGTTATGGACGGAGAGCAGGGAATATCTCCCCTAGGATGGCAGTCAAAGTGGACATTTCCAAAGCTTATGACTCTGTTAGCTGGAAATATCTCTTTGATTTGCTTACGGGTCTAGGTTTTCCCTCTAAGTTTCGTACCTGGATTGAGCAGTGTGTTACTACCACTTCATACTCCCTACTCATCAATGGCAAACCGGAGGGTTTCTTCAAAGGCAAAAGGGGTCTTCGACAAGGTGATCCGATTTCTTCGCTTCTCTTTGTTATTTGCATGGAATACTTTAGTAGACTGATGAGTAGAGCAGTAGATCTACATGAATACAGATTCCATTTTAGAATTTGTAAACGTGTAGATGTTTCTCACTTGATCTTTGCGGATGATCTCTTGGTTGTGGGTTATGGAGATGTGGCTACAGCTAGGTGTATTGACAGGATTTTGAAACGGTTCTCTGAAGTTTCTGGGCTTAATGCAAATCATCAGAAATCTAATCTCATTACCTCGGGAGTCTCGACTCGAGCCCGACGTCGTATTGCTCGGATTCTTCCTTATAATACAGGTGCCATTCCTTTCAAATACTTGGGCATCCCTATTTGTAGCAAGAGAATAGGAGTGGAGGATTTTACACCCCT
>CM042994.1:23628877-23731377 GCA_023678885.1 Pogostemon cablin | reverse complement strand
AGAGAAATGCATGAGACGTGCTCTATTCTGGGAATAGAAGATACTGATTCGACGGGCTGTTTTTATACTTGGTCAAATGGAACTTATTGTTCTAAAATAGACAGAGTTATGACCTGCAAGCTTTGGAGAAGTATGAGTTGGAACCTGCAAACCACCTTTCTTCCTCAGGGCATTCATTCTGATCATTGCCCCTCCATCACATCTTTTCAAACTCTGAGCCCTCACTATATAAGACCCTTCAGATTTTGTAACTTTTGGACTAACCATGATAATTTTATTGGACTTGTTTCTTCTTATTGGCAGGTACAAGTAGAAGGCACAAACCAATACATCCTTTGCAAAAAGTTGAAAGCACTTAAAACACCACTGAAGGAACTACACAAAAAGAACTATTCTCACATTTCTGAAAGAGTGAACAGAGGGAAAGAGCACTTACATTTTCTCCAAACGCTGTTTATGTCAAGTTTGAATAATTCCAACCTTCAACAGGAGATAGCAGAGGTGATCAAAAAGCAGAAGCATCTGGAAGACTGTGAGACTAACTTTCTTATGCAGGTTCTCAAACATAAGCACATTAAAAACCAGGATCGAGCCACCAAGTATTTCTACTCTCTCATTCGAAGTAATGGAGCAAGGAATGGTATTCACTCTATTCACACTGATAGTGGCCCCACTACTTCATACCAAGAATTGATTGATCATTTCCTCTCTTATTATCAATCAATTCTTGGAGAGGATAGTTCGACCTCTATTTCAGTTGAGCAGGAGGTGTTGGATAGAGGCCCCAAACTCTCAGTTGTGGAAGCTAGGACTCTGGAAGCACCGGTTGAAGAGACAGAAATCAAGGATGCTTTGTGGTCAATCAACAAGAACAAATCTCCTGGACCTGATGGCTATACTTCGGCCTTCTTTCAGAGTGCGTGGAATGTGGTTGGTAGTGATGTAGTGGCAGCAGTTAAGGAATTCTTTCGAAAAGGCAAGTTGCTCAAGCAGATGAACTCCACATTTGTCTCTTTAGTACCTAAAAAGAAACATGAGCCGACAGTCCAAGATTTTAGACCCATATCTTGTTGCAACACTGTGTACAAAATTATTTCTAAAATCTTGGCTGCTCGACTCCGGCTTTACCTTCCTACCTTAATAAATCAATCCCAATTTGGATTTATTAAAGGAAGGAAAATGAGAGATTGTGTGATGCTGGCAGAGGAGATCTTCAGGGGTTATGGACGGAGAGCAGGGAATATCTCCCCTAGGATGGCAGTCAAAGTGGACATTTCCAAAGCTTATGACTCTGTTAGCTGGAAGTATCTCTTTGATTTGCTTACGGGCCTAGGTTTTCCCACTAAGTTTCGTACCTGGATTGAGCAATGTGTTGCTACCACTTCATACTCCCTACTCATCAATGGCAAACCGGAGGGTTTCTTCAAAGGCAAGAGGGGTCTTCGACAAGGTGATCCGATTTCTTCGCTCCTCTTTGTTATTTGTATGGAATACTTTAGTAGACTGATGAATAGAGCAGTAGATCTACATGAATACAGATTCCATTCTAGAATTTGTAAACGTGTAGATGTTTCTCACTTGATCTTTGCGGATGATCTATTGGTTGTGGGTTACGGAGATGTGGCTACAGCTAGGTGTATTGACAAGATTTTGAAAGAGTTCTCTGAAGTTTCTGGGCTTAATGCGAATCCTCAGAAATCTAATCTCATTACCTCGGGTGTCTTGACTCGAGCCCGACGTCGTATTGCTCAGATTCTTCCTTATAATACAGGTACCATTCCTTTCAAATACTTGGGCATCCCTATTTGTAGCAAGAGAATAGGTGTGGAGGATTTTACACCCCTTCTGAATGACATTACCAACATGATACATACTTGGTCTTCTAAACTCTTGTCATTCACGGGTCGTTTGGAATTGATCACTTCTGGGATATATGGAATTCTATCTTTTTGGTGTGGTATTGTTAAAATCCCAGCTGTAGTGGTCAGAAAGGTGGAGACAGTCATCCGCAGGTTCTTGTGGGGAACGAAGGTGAGCTCAGTGAGTTGGAATGACATCCTACAACCTAAGAAGGCAGGGGGGCTAGGGTTGAAGGACATTACTACTTGGAATAAGGCACTCTTGGCTTCAGCATTGTGGGATGTACACAGGGAAGCTTCATCCCTTTGGGTGAAATGGATTCATTGTGTCTATCTCTCATCTTCCTCATGGACAGTGACCTCTCCTGGTAATAATTCTACATACTTATGGAGAGTGCTCATTGCCATTAGGAATACCATCGAGAATGAATCAGAAGGTAGTGACGGAGTAATTGATATCATGGAGAAGTGTTGTGACAGTGGAGTATTCAAAGCTAGGTGCATGTATGATTATCTGAGGAATAGATACACAGCGGACTCCAGTTTTGTCTACAAACAGATTTGGCACAAATGGATTGTGAGGAAATACAGTTTCAGACTTTGGCTGGTGCACAGAGACAGAGTAGCTACAAAGGATAGAGTGTGGTGCACGGGAGACGACAAACGATGTGGTTTCTGCTTCGATCAGGAGACCACATCACACATCTTCTTCCACTGCCCTTACACCACATATATTTGGGATCAAGTCAAAGATTGGATTGGATGGAGAAGACGAAGGCTAACATCAGTCACAGATGCCTTCAGAAAGATCTACCAGGATACGAGGACCAATAAAAAGGCAAGAAGACTCCTTTTCATCACCTTCGCTACAACGATCTATCATATATGGATGGAAAGGAATGCCCTTCAGCATGGCACAAGGATGTTATCTCCGAATCACATTGCAGATAGAATCACGCTTCAGATAGCGTCTTTTTATATGAATTCATGATGTACTATATTATTCACCTTAAGCGTTGGGCTTAAGTAGATTGGATAGGGTGGCTAGACTTTGTATTCGCATCGTACGTAAGTACTCGATGTAACCGTTTCCAGTGAAATAACATTTACCAATTTCACTAAACCAAAACCCTAAACCCTAAAACCCTAAACCCTAAACCCTAAAACCCTAAACCCCAAACCCTAAAACCCTAAAACCCTAAAACCCTAAACCCTAAAAACCCTAAAACCCTAAACCCTAAACCCTAAAACCCTAAACCCTAAACCCTAAAACCAGAGTCACAAACATATAAACCCTAAACTTGAGAGAGAGAGCAAACACTTACCCTTTTTAAAAATGGTAGGCCGAAGCCAGAGTCGAAGAAAGGAATGAGCCGATGAATTGCAAGGATCATGAGAATGATGATGGAGCAAGGAAATTAAGCTGTTTGATGAAAAGCAAAACTCCAAGGTAAGTCTCTACTAGTGAATTAGTCAATTTTACCAAAATTCTCCTACCTTTACCAAAGAGCCAACATTACAACCCATAAGACAAGTCCTTTGTGACCCTAGTATTGAAACAATTGTAGATGGATTTTTGAGACCTTTGTCAAGCTTATGGTTACGCGAGTATATGAATTGAATTTGAGTGTATATACTAACCCGTAAAGTGTA
The DNA here is from genome assembly GCA_023678885.1 of Pogostemon cablin. NCBI lineage: Eukaryota > Viridiplantae > Streptophyta > Magnoliopsida > Lamiales > Lamiaceae > Pogostemon > Pogostemon cablin. Next base: position 23,727,865 of record CM042994.1, on the reverse strand, counting down.
CATCTTTTACACTTGAGAGAGAGAGCAAACACTTACCCGTGAGCTAGATGACTTAGCACTCATAGAAGTATTGTGATTAATTGATGTTTTTGCATGAATGAAGGGTATGATGGATTTCATGTTTTGATTTGATACAATTGCATGTGTTAGAATAAGTTGTGCTTGTTATAAGGATCTTGTGAATTACACTCTCTTTCCTTTGTTTTGAATTTGTTGCATCAGGACGAGCAACATGTAAGTTTGTGGGTTTGATGAGAGTGTAAATTCACGTGTTTTGGGCTCGAATTTATGTGGAAGTTGAGTACGATTTGGTCTATTATCAAGACAAATCGGGTTGTTTATAGAAAATCCATGAATCAGAGGCTACTGAGGCTTTTTGAGCGTATTTATACAGGAAAATAGGTCTTAAGGGGCTCGGAATTGGAAGACACAATTTTCGAGGAATTTTTCGAAGGCTGTTCGACCTCAGAGGCTTGTTCGACCATCGTCAGTTTGGTCGAACAAGGGAGCCAAGTCGAGCAAAATGCCCAAAAACTTACAAAAGTGTTGCTCGACCACTGGGAGTCGTTCGACAAGAATCATCTTGGACGAACGGATGAAGTTTGGTCGAATAAAATGTGCAAAAACTTACAAAGAGTTTGCTCGACCAGGAGGCTTTGCTTGACCAATTGAGGTCTGGTCGAACGGAATTTCGCTGGTGCTATTTTTGATAATTCGGGGTTTCTTTTACCAAATTTGATGTGTGCCTCAAGGAAAAGCCCATCAAAGGTCCGTAAGGAGCCCTTTACAAGTATAAAAAGGGATGCAGAGCACATGAAGAAGAGAGTTAGATTCCACATCCATCCTGCACCACATCCAAACCCTAACCCCAACCTACGGAGCTGTGGAGAGAGGTTCGTCTGTCGAACTAAGTGAGGACCAAGTGAAGATTCAAGACGGAGAGAGTCGCGACGACGCCCGCATCTAGGGTTTACTTCGCTACTTAATTTATCTTGTAATTTTCAAGACTATGGGTAAAATCCCACCAACCACCATGATTATTCCTAGATCAATCATGGGCTAGAACCACTTCGGTAGTTCTAGGGTTATGAAGGTTTCATGAGTTAATTTATCTTCCATGTGTAAACTCCGTACAACACTACTTGTGGTTTATTTTATATAAGACTATGCTTTTTAAATTTATACTCACAATCGTTTTGTGCATCATTAACTGTTATGTAGAGTCTGAATACATATATTGGTTATTGATTGAGTACGTTCACTACTGAGCAGGATTACATATTATAATTCTAAGTGAAGGGATTCTGAAGTCTTATTAGAACTATCTTATATAAATACTTGTTAATTGAATACTATTCGGGTTAATAAGTAGGATAAAGAGTATAACTTCATAGTACCTATAAAGGGAGATCATATCGGGTTAGAGTACTAAGTGCACGGGAAATAATTGATACTGATAGTACCTAGAAGGGGGGTGAATTATATCTCTTGCTCCGAGGATATTCACACGTGTCATACGTTTGTTTGCTTGTGTCTTGTTAGATATATTTTGCGCACTCCAACTAAAATCCCCAAGTGTAGGGATGTCAATTGTAATGGCAAGTACCCCAGTTAAAATTATATCATTCCCACTGAGACAGCTAACTATTTATTTATTTTATATTACTCTTTAACCAGAACTATTGTAACCAATTTCCAAGTGTTTGAATTGAATTATTAACTAAAGAATTGAAATAACAAATAACGAAATAAATAAAAGTAAATCAAAGAATTGTTCAAGATTGAATTATGAGAGAAATAACAGCTCTAGGGTTTCAGGTATAGTGCAATTGATTTAGTCTCCTAGATGTCCTATTGTTCATTCATGTTATTTTAATGGAAATACATCACAAGATAACACGTGAACAGTTTTGAACCTCCTTCCTAAAGACAAACTTAATAAACCTCTGGATGGCCAGTTCGACTAACATATATTCTCTGAAAGTACTACTCAAACTTATTCACTTCCTACTTGATTTCCTAATTGCATTGTTTCACTAAGAATATGAAGTATTTTATTTACCAGCCCTTAGGATTATCGTGTTCACGGGCAAACTACTATAATCCCTAGCAAACAGACAATATTAAGTACATATGCACACAAGCTAACACAACATACCAAGCATCACAGGCAACATCAATAGCATGTTATGAAGACGTTACAAACATATATATAGTCTGAATAAATCGAATAAACAAGAATAATCAGCAACATGAATTCAAAATATTTGTCTAGGTTTTCAAATCAACTACCCTAACCTTCAATCCTTAGAACTGTAAAAGGGTTTTAGCCCATGAGGTTACACACAACCCTCATGGCTGTCAAGTTCATAATCAAATCAACAAATAAGAAATAAAGAAAAGATACAAAACCCTAGTGTCACGTGTTGACAGATTTTATTAATATTGCCTTTGATCTTTAATTTTTTTTAATTTATTTTATTACTATATTATCATACAATTAAAATGAAAATGAAAATGAAAATATAATGTTGATTTTTTATGTGTAAAAATAATAATTCAAATAAATTTAAACATGAATTTTATTAAAAAAAAAATTAGTCAAAGAAAATTAAAAACTTTGACTGCTTTTAATTAAATAAAAAGTTTTAATTTTATTTAAAAATAAAATAAACTGTTGATGTTATTTATCATGAAAAATCTAAATGACCAAATAATTTTAATAATAAAATAAAATTTTAATTAAAAATAAATATTTATATGTAATTATATTTTGGAGTATTCAAATTTTGAACAATATACTAACATTTTAATTTTTAATAAATAATAAAACGATTGCATTAGCTAAATCAAATTTTAATAGTATTAGTAGGAGTGTGAACCTTATATTTTAATTGTATTAGTGGGTGTGTGTAGGTCTTATGTGTGTAAAAAAAGAAAGAGAACACTTTGTTCCTGCTAAATTAGTTGTCAATCTCTCCATTAGCTTAGCGGATACTACAACCAGAAAAAATGTTTGCTATCTAAGAATTCTAAGAAGTTGTTTAATTAACGGGCTTTGAAGATCTTTAGAGGCCGTAAAGAAGATATCTATTTCTCATATTTTTTTCTAGAGTAACACAGATCGTATGAGCTGCAAATAGGGCTGAAAAACTATGATAACAGAAGGATAAACATTTTAGTGGTTCTGTCACATGGAACCTTAATTTGCACTCTCTAGTACTTTGTCGACTTTAGCAATATTGATTTGTCGTGGTATATTGTTTTAACATCTATAATGTTAATGGCCTGGATTCTACGATCTGATCTGTGATTCTGCGTGATTGCTCACTCAATTTTACGTTCTAATTTAACTTGCATTTCTCTTTCAGGCATTGTTGGTTATTCATATTTTGGAGGGAGAAGTTTCGCCAAGATGACTGAGGTTCTTACAAATCAATTAGTAAACTCTTTCTTCTACCTCTCTCTTTTCCCCTCAATATTTTGATTATACATGTATCTCAATTTTCCAAACAAATGGTTATCATTTCCTGAGCAAGGGATTATATGTTCAGGTTGAGTCAGAAGTTGGATCAAGGCATATGTTAGATTTGGGAGCATTTGTTGGCGAATTGAGTGTTGACGATGATGCATCCAGGTTCCTAAGTCTCCAGATATTTGTGGAGTTTATAATTGCAGAATATTGTTATTAATAATTTTTGGGATGCGGTATACACTGCATTTTGCACTTCCTCTCTGTATATCTATATATATATATATATATATCTCTTTTATCTGACAGTGATGATGTCTCACTGGAGGGACTAGAGCAAGAACTTCAAGATTGTAAAACTGATGATGTATGTATTCACCAATTTTTGCTCTTCTGAAGATGTTGACATCCATAATTTACCTCAAATATTCGCATTTTTTGTTGGTTCATCTGTTTTTCTTGAAGGTAGTTGCCATGATATTGTCAAAAGGCACTACATTGCGGGACTACACCAGGGATGTTGAGAATAATCTAAGGCATATTGAGCTTGAGTCCATTGAGGTTCTGATTCAATTCAACTGTTTTTCTTTTTCTTTGTCTGATATATTATTTCCATAAAATTGTGTTTCTTCAAGTATTATTTAACCCCTTTCCATTATGATGATCACATCCATCTCTGTGATTAGGTAATACCGTTTCATAAACGATAAGTACCTCTATATTTATCCATACAAAATTCACATGGTATTAGTTTTGAGGGCTAGTGTCTGCAAAAAATTATATATTAGTATGACGAAGCTAACTCTATGTATGCATTAACTCTTGATATGTTCTTGCTTGCTTACCTTTCATCCTCTTTTCCTTCCGCATTTATTTCAGGATTATATTAAAGAAAGTGACAATCTGGTTTCACTTCATGATCAAATTCATGATTGTGACACCATTCTTTCACAAATGGAAAAGCTTCTCAGTGGATTTCAGGTACCAAATCTTAATCAACTAGTGTCCTCCTTTTTCTCATTTTTCTAGACAATAACCTGGGTATCAGGAGTGTAAGTTTGACATACTAGGGGCATCTCACTGGATAAATATATTGCCTTTTCATGTATATTAGTCTACATGAATATACATATGGATAAAAAGTGAATGAAATTTTAATTGATTATGAGCTAGAAGAATCCTTAGATGATGTGTTCTCCCCTTCCCTTGCCATATTTTATCCCTGATATCACTAGGATTAAGTAGAAGCCATCTCTTCCCTTGTTCCTTTGGTGGGAATCTTGTAGTTGCTATTGTGAAATAGTTCATTGAAGATGCTTCATTTACGTGTGGGAACTAATTTACTTGTTTAATGTTTCTGTAGAGTCTTAGATGAAGCTCCTTTTTTACGTTGTCTAATCATAGGGTTTTTTTTCATCTCAAGTAATTTCTCTAAAAGTTACAACAGAAGATAAAATACATTTGACATCGTTTCGTAGGCTGAGATAGGTTCTAGAAGTTCGGATATAAAGATTCTTCAAGAGAAGTCCATGGATATGGGACTCAAGCTTAAGAATCGCAAGGTAATGTAATTCATCATACCCCTTTAAATCGTTGTAGTTCAATATTTTTATTTTTTTTAATGCTTTGTATGGTATTCTTCATTTCTTGTACTTTCTCATTTTCAATTAATTCCATATCTTCCTTATTTACTTTATTTTTTTGTTCAGTTTATATCAAATTCATCTCACAATCAGTCATGTGTGGTAGTTGGCCTAAATGAAAGCAAATGATATTCCAAACCATGCCTTAGAGATGACATCTTCATTGAAGAATTCTTGAGTAGAGATGGAGTTAGAATAAATGTACTCTAAGCCATTCTTCTATTGTTTAAGCCCCCTGAATTTTTCTTACTGTTCCTTTTTTCTACTTTTGGGCTCAGATCTCTAAAGTATAGGATTTGATGTTATTGGGGCCAAGTGAAATTAAATTGATTAATAACTCTTGAGAAGGGTCAGCAAAATTTTATTATTTTTAGTTAAATTTCCCTAAGCCCATGCAGTTCCGCGTATTTAATTCTATGAACAATTATTCTCTAGCCATCTTCACTAGTTATACTTATGTAGGTGCAAAAATGGACCTGGTGCAGCAACCCTTTTATTTAGTGTTAGAGATTATTTTTTCGTGCAACTTGGAAAAATGTTTCACTATATATTTTGATGTTTCAATTTGCTTCTTTACACGCACCTATCTACTGTCATGATGAGCACTCGTTTATGTATTCTGTCAGGCTGCTGAATTTATATTGGCAAAATTTGTTGAGGATATCATTGTGCCACCAAGGATGATAGATATAATAGTTGATGGGGAGGTACAACAGTCTTTTTGTTTGTGTAATTCTGACCACCCTCTTTTCTTACTTCGTTTTTTATCTTTAAATTTTAATTTATACCTGCATCATATTTTTCTGTATGTATAGTTTTACATCATTATATGCCTTCCTGTGTGAATTAAATTAATGTGATGTTTATTGATGCCACTCCATTGATTATTATTTACTTAAATTTAATCATAAGTGGAGTGCAGGACTTCTCATTTCTTTCCTTTCTGTTTAGTGCATGATGGCTCAAGTGTGAAGATCTTTATAAGTTGTCTCTTTTTGAAGAAATAGTTTTTTTATTTTCAATTGCACAGTTCAGAGAGTTTGAATAGTTCTAACGTCAGTTTTATATATTCGTAGTTTTTAATTACTGATAAGTATGCTTCAAACTGTCTTTCCCTTCCATCTAAAGCATGAGATGAAGCTTGAAATCCTTTTATGGTCTGTCCTTTTTTGAAGAAATAGTTTTTTTATTTTCAATTGCACAGTTCAGAGAGTTTGAATAGTTCTAACGTCAGTTTTATATATTCGTAGTTTTTAATTACTGATAAATATGCTTCAAACTGTATTTCCCTTCCATCTAAAGCATGAGATGAAGCTTGAAAACCTTTTATGGTCTGTCCTTTTTTGAAGAAGTGTTTTTTCCTTTTGTTTATCTTGTTATAGTGCTCAAAAACAATTTCCAATTTTTTTCATATTAAAAAAGATCAACTTATTAAATGTTTTCCATACAATCCTTGTAAGGATAGCAGCACTGGATGAATGCTTTATTTTTCGTGTCTTAGAAGAAAATGTATTGTTTCTGCCAAATTATCATGTATATCCTTGTGAAATGGTGTAATTGTAGTTATAATAATACAATGACAAGGGAAGTTACGTGTTTTCTATCAGGGCTGGTCCACCAATTCAGCTTTCCACTTCATAATTTCTGTTGTTGCTAATAACTTCTTACCAGCTTCCTGTTCAAGACTTTTTTTTCCAACCTCATAAAAGTAGTGCATATAACCTGTGTATGTATGGACCCTTTTCACAATTAACATAAGTATTAGCTGTTCAAAGAAGAGGATGATTAAGGTGGCATTTATGATGGAGATCTGATCATTGATTTGAGTCAAACTCTACCCAATTTGTTATCTAATGCTTTGGCCTGCAAATTTACTGTTAATTTCCATTTAAATTGTTTTAGTGCTACAACTCTTCTAGGAACATGATTTCTTGCTATATCGTATAGTCGAATTTTAGCAGATCATCTTGCAGCAGTTTAAGTGACTCAGTCATATTGTAATCATTGTCTCACCCAAATTCGTTGTTTTCAATCTGCAGTAGATGGGGCTGAACTAGTTTATTGATAAATATCTACAGGTTAATGAGGAATTCATGAGAACCCTTGAGATTCTCAGTATAAAAATAAAGTTTGTTGAAATCGATACCATGGTGAAGACTTCGCAGGCTTTAAGTGATGTTCAACCTGAGTTGGAAAAGCTTCGTCAAAAAGCAGTTTCTAAGGTAAATTTTAGTTAAATAATCATAAAAAAAAATTGGACTTTTTCCCTTTTCCTTTTTTGGGCTTTAATGAATACTGAGAATGTTAAAGTATTAGAGATTCTCAAATGGAACCGATTGAACCAAACATTCAAGATTATCCTGGTAAATAACAGTATTTCTGCTTGGTTTGTTTATATTCCTTTTGGTTTCTCTAGATAGCAGGACTCTTAGCTTTCCAGTTCATACATTGGTTGGTGGTATATGCAATTGGTATATTACCAATCTCTGATAAATGTTTTTTTATAAGTTGTTGACCCTTCCATCTGGATAGATGTTCCTATGTGGAAGCAGTTTATATTCTCTTCTGAATCAACACCTTTCATCTGAGCTTCTCTGCGCCTGGCCATTTGAAATTTTGAACATAGCTTCCTCCCAAATAAGTGCATCCCTATATTATCTTCGTCAGTGTCTAGAAAAAAATGTGATACTCAAAACAGATTCTATTGGCAGCAGTCATTGATAATAAGGGTTGTATTTGACTATATCTCCACCATATTATCAGCAAAGGCTAATCTAATGCCTTGTTCTCCACGATGATTTTTCTTTCAGTTTTGCTTATCGACTTATTTCTGATTATCACGTGTGTTTAGATTCCTTTGCAGTTTCAATGTTTCATGAGTTGATCTCAATCTGTGATTTCATTTTGTTGTTTACTTGTTTACATTAGCCATTACATAATTAATACTAATTGCTTTTGAATTGGTGCACTGCGTGATTATACTACTGACCTGATATTTTCACTTTCCTTTCCAAAAGGTATTTGACTTCATTGTTCAGAAACTCAACGCATTAAGGAAACCCAAGACTAATGTGCAGATTCTTCAACAGAGTGTTCTTCTGAAATACAAGTAAGATATGGACATAATTCAGCTTCTTTAATGTTAACCTCATATGATGTGTTAGTCATTGATGCAGTTTTATTGACTGGTATACAAAGTTCAAGGTCACCCTATGATTTTGTCTTGCTTCATGGTATCCTCATAATTGTATGCACATTTGTTTATATTTTATGTTCACAGCCTGTACTTTCTATCATTGCTGTTTTGCTCTAGTTATGTCTTATTTTCTTGTTGATAGATAATACCTTTCACATTGAGATAGCTTGAAGTCATGTATCATCTGCTAAATTAACTTTTATTAAACTAAACTGTCATAGTTTCTGTATTTAGATTTGATAGATGACATTTACTATGTTAATTGGCTTGTGAAATAAATATTTCTTAGTGAATTGGATATCAGTCAGTGAATTTTTTGAGCCATATGCTTTAGTGATATGGATATCTTGATGCTTGTGTAATGTGTTGACCATCTACCTTAAACAATATGTAAGCCTATAAGGCAATTAAACCACTGCAATTCGATTAGCGGAAGAATAATTCTCCAGAATATCTTGTTATTTTAGAGTGTACTTCTGGCGATTAAATATGCGGAATTTTAAATTTCTTCAAAATTGTGATGATTTGTTGATTTTCCTTTGTGTAAGTGAATTGATGATTATTTACTCATTTTTCATGATTAGAATTATGGAGAACAATATTCATTATTCTTGGAGAGTATAAACCAGATTCATTGTTACCACATCCTTGTCAATTAGATTAGTTGTCTAGCTATATTTCTAATATTTTTTGACTGGTTCAGGTTGAGTATTTTCTCTGATATTTACAAAGTATAGGAGATGATACATGCTTCGTTGAGTGGAATAAGTATGCCTTTTCTTTATCTGGTGAATTGTGGTCATGTACACACTGCGCACTTAGTTACAATGCTATTATATGCTCAATAACTTCTACTAAACCCCTCTTGTGTTGGCATCGTTGTTTCCCTTGACTAATTTGGGATACAACATCTAATACGTCATCACATATGCAGATATGTTATTTTGTTTCTTAAGGAGCACGGGAAAGAGGTATATATTGATGTTCGTGCTGCATATATTGACACCATGAATAAGGTATGTGTTTTAATGATTCATTACTCTAGGTTAATATTTTATAGATGAAAGGCAACTCATTCCAAATACATGTCCTGTCTTGAATTAGTTGTGAAATTTTATCACAATCTACTATAGCCAAATCCATATGCTTATGCTTTTGTTATGATGTCCCACATCGGTTCCACACGCAAGTGTGGAACGGCCGAACGGCATATAAGTGGGGGTCAACCCTTCACCTTCATCCATGGTTTTAGGTGAAGTTAGGGCTCCCTAGCTTATGTGCCTAACAGCTTTACTCCCAATTGACACCACCCTCTGGACTTGGTTGTCATTTTTGTTTAATGAAAAATGTGTGCATAGTTGTTGGAATGTGTGCAAAAAGTGAATATTATAGACATGTATTTTTTCCATTTTAAGAAACGTGCATAAGTGTTGGGACGGATCAAAAAGAAAAGTGTTAAGTAATTAGAGGGAACGAGGGAGTATATAACTAATGAGGTTTTCATCCAGGGGCTCTGTGCCTACTTAAAATAACAGTGGCTTTTGTATAATTTGTTAGCAAAGTCAGTTGATGTTACCTCATTTTTTGCTCCCTTACATTGTTTTGTAAATTGTGCTTCAACTTTCAATTTTCATTGACCGAAATAGGCGGTGATATAGCACCAAACATCCTTCAATGGAGTTTAACATTGGCTTTTATATAATTTGTTAGCAAAGTCAGTTGATGTTGCCTCATTTTTTACTCCCTTACATTTATTTTTAAACTGTGCTTCAACTTTCTATTTTCATTGACCAAAAAAGGCTGTAATGTAGCTCATCCATTATTTATGTTCATGGCTGCATCACTCCAATGCATGCAAAAGGACTTTTAGATTCACCCTGACAATTATTTAACTTGTTATGGAAGACCATGACAAAAAGGGGAATCTGCCACCCGATGACATTAATTAACTGGGAGTGAGGTACCTTATAAATTACTTGTGTGTTTTACCCAATGCTAACATTCCTTTGGACGTGGATGTGTCCTTTGGCTAAATCAAGAAAATCCCATGAGCGCTTAATCTCTTTCCCCTTCTACCCGTCCACTTCTTATTGTGGTAGCTGATATTTTAATACATGCAGTTGCCATTACTGTTTTGCAGGTTTTGAGTACGAACATTCGAGCTTATATTCAAGCCTTGGAAAAGTTGCAATTAGATATAGCAACATCCAATGATTTGATTGGTATTGACACCAGAAACACTAGTCTTTTCTTAAGGGGAAGGGAACCTTTGAAAAACCGATCTGCTGTTTTTGCTATGGGAGAAAGGATAAATGTTCTCAAGGTGATTATCTTTTACTCCCTCCGTCCCAATATTACGTGCTCTCTTTCCATTTCCGTCTATTCCACAATAATATCAACCACCCAAAAAAAGGAACTTCACCTTCAATCCAATAATCTCAAATAATCAGAATATACTTTATACTGTATTTATTACCTAAAATGATTACATTATATCCCAGAAGAGTCAATAAAGTTAGCCAAAAACAACTTTTCTTGAACTTCATGTCTATAGTAATGGTGCACATGTTGGAGGGAGTATCATTAAACCTTTATCCTGACTATTTATTTCATGCTCAGTTGCCATAAAGTTAATTTTATGCTTTACCTTGATGAGTTGTTTCTGAACATTGCCATTGAAATTTTTAGCTCCACATCTTCGGAACCTCACATTTTTTAATTCTTATCAATTAGTGCATACTTCTCCAGTTATTTTGCAATATTACAATCATGTGAACCTTTAATGCAACCAACTTAAGCTAATAATAAGTTGTGGTTGGAATGAATCCGATGATAGGTCCAATGGGAGGTTTTAACCTATAATTTTATCAATTCATGTTAGGAAAAAGAATAGAATAAAATAAATTAAATGATGCTTTCAAAGAGAAATCCGTTAAATCACTTCTAATCTATATAAAATTCCACCTGTAGTTCATGATCTGGTATTGTAACATCCCAGTTTTTTTATAAAACAAATTCTAGGATGTTAATCAAATTTAAAATAAAATTATTTAAATCACTAACTAAGCCATAATTCAAAATCTTGATTAGGTAAAAATGAAAGACAATTCATGCTTAAAATGTATTTTGCCTCTAGATAACATAGAGTAGGAAAAGTAGATATCGCCAATTACACTTTTGCCATAGCCTAGCCTAGCCTCAACCTTCGACATCTTAAAAGGGGTAACTGTTTGGGTGAGCATTTCAACTTTGCTCACTGGGGAAAATTATGCATGATCAAATATAAATAATGACATGCATCGACATCAAGAAATTCATCAACTTGGCATAAAATAGTTTTAAATCTCTTGATTGATCAATAATAACATGAGCACGGCAAGTCCCCGAGGATCTTTATACAATCCCGGTCCGGCTAATTTTTATGGTACAATTAAGTACAAGCTTGCTTTCATGTATGCATCATGGATTCATGTCATGAACATCAAGAAACATGCATATTCATATAAGAATAAGAAAACACATAAAATTCCCACACCTTAAACTTGAATATGTAACTTGCTTTGGCCTAGAACCTCTCGAGAACTTGTAAAATTCTTTTAGAGTAAATATAGTAGTGTGAATGATCAGCTTGGAGCTTGGGGTTTATATAGTTGAAAAATGGCTACATGAAGAGTCTCAACAATTAAGGTATTTTAAATATTTCTTTAGGTATTGAAAGGTTTAGGAGAAAATGAATTGATTTATTAAAATTTGTGTAATAAGTGAGGAGTAGTTGGAAGGTTTTCCTTAACTAAGATAACTAATTGGAAAGATAAATCTTATTTATTGATTTAAAATTTAGGTGTGTTACAGGTATGGTCTTGTGCTTCACTGCCAATTCTACGTATTCATGACAGAAGCTGATGTTATATTGTTCTCTCTCTCTCTCTTTCTCCATCTGATTTTTCAATTCTCATTTTTTGGATAGGAAATTGAGGAGCCTGCATTGATTCCACATATAGCTGAAGCTAGTTCTAAAAAGTATCCTTATGAAGTCCTTTTCAGGAGCTTGCACAAGCTACTTATGGATACTGCTGCTTCTGAGTACTATCGGATTCCTTTTTATTGGATATTACTTGAATTTTACTTTGTACATTTGCTCTTCCAATATGATGAGTAAATATGATGTTATATTTCAGGTATCTTTTCTGTGATGAATTTTTTGGAGAACAATCTATATTTTATGACATATTTGCAGGTATCTGCAATTTATCTCAGTTTTAAGTTTACCAGTAGCCATTGAATATTCCTTGTTGACTAAGAAATTAATCTCCTACCTATTATGAAGTGAGGTATACTAATGATAATGAAAAACTTATTTTACCAATTTATCAGGTCCCTTCTCAGTGATCGATGAACACCTTAATACGGTTCTTCCAAATTGCTTTGATGCAATTGGTCTGATGCTCATGATTCGCATTATATACCAGCACCAGGTAATATGCTGAATCTTTACTTCCATACATATGAAACTTGGATGAAAACAAGGGTTTATGTTAAGGGTGTGGAAGTTGAAATGTTTATTAAATAAAACACCATTAAAAAAGTAGAATATTAGTTCTTATTTGAAAACAAATGTAAATTTTAAAAAAATCATAATTATAATCACTAAATAAGGAGGGGTATAACTGTCTTTTTATAACTCAAGGGAAACCAATTCCTACACTCAGTCAAGACAAGTTAATCTCACGCATTTTATATCTGAAAGTGCGCATTAGTGCTCTATTTATTAAATCATACAGTATTTTGCGCAATTTTCAAATCATGAAGGGATTTCGTGCTATATTTTAAACCATAGAGGAATTTGGCTCAATTTAGATCGGGTCATGTTTCTGAATCGTCTTTGAATGAATTATTTTAACAGTATAATCTTAATAGGGCTGAGTTTTCAAGCCTTCCCTCTGTAATTCCTGTGATAGTAATGAATTAAAATTTCATTTTCATATTCTCTTTGGTACTAAATGAAATGAACATGTTGAATATATATTTTTCTAAAGTGTATTTTGAACTTCCCACAATGGCTAATTGCTTGTAAAGGTCACGTCTCTAATCATTTAACTCTTGAGAACAATAATATTTTATTTTCCTTGATTGAGCTGACATCATTTTAGTTTCATTATATATCAAGAGTACCATTATATCTACTCTTAAGTATCCACATTTTCAATTTCTGTACCTTTGACTTGTTACTGTATCTGTTGAAACTTTTGCTGTCTAAACAAATCTTATAAGACAGCAAATTATCTACCTTCTTTTTCCAACTTTATCCTTAATATTTTGTATGCTTTTGCATTGCTTGATAAATTTTTTGCTCGGTTCACAATTTTTTTGTTGCTAATGTATTTTCTTTTTCAGCTTATCATGTCACGGAGGAGAATACCATGTCTAGATTCATACTTGGATAAGGTATTGTAATCAATTTTTAAGTGAAATGTGCCATGACACTCACATGATGAAATATTACTGCATCATGTCCTTGCATCAACCTGGTTTTTTACTTGCACAGTACCCAGGAGGGTTTGCAGTTTCCTTTATAGAATTTTGGCCTCAAGAGTATTCTGGTGATAAAGCAATATGGGCATGGGTTGCGTTTGGTGATATCTTCAACCTTGTATAGCTATACAGAACACCATCTCTTAATAATTGGCTGCAATCTGCTCAAGCTTTCGCCTATTGTGCTTATCGGAGAATGGTGATTGAAGTAGGAGCATTCAATTCAATTCAATTCAATTCCTCCACTAAAACCAAAAGGGCATTAATTAATTAATAAATTATGCTCAGGAACCTCAGTTTTAGTCCCATGACAAAACTTGAATGCAGTCATCAGGCTTGCCTGAGCTGAGTTACTAGCATAATATTAAATTTACTGAGTTGGTGGTACTTAAAGTTAGTAAAAGATAATCCAAAGTCTCTTTACATATAGGCATGCCCTCAAAAAAGAAATTTAATTTAAGACTGTATAACGTACTCCTCTGACCTCCCTCATATTAGTCGGTCTATGGATCAGATACTGGTGCAACGAAAAAAAGAATGTATATGTAATTATATTATCTTTATATGCATGTATAGATTATTTTGTTAAATGTTTTACGCTTTAAGATGTCTTATTTCGGTGACTTACATTGTGCAATCATTTGTATAAATCAATCAACTTATTTGTAATGATACAAGCAGGTCAATATTTCTTTATGGCCACGGTTTAAGATGGTGTTTGATATGCACCTCAATAGCCTACGAAATGCCAGTGTTCGGACCTTGTGGGAAGATGATGTACATCCACATTATGTCATGAGACGCTATACAGAATTCACAGCTTCTCTAATTCAACTTAATGTTGATTATGGAGATGGTCAGGTTATATGGCATCACTGACCTTAACTTAGCAATCAATGCAAATGTTTGCATTGAGAACTAGACTTACAATTTCATTCTCATGTTCTTCATATATTGGCTAAAATTTCCAGCTTGAACTCAACTTGGAAAGACTGAGAATGTCTATAGACGATTTGCTTGTCAAACTTGCCAAATTGTACCAGAAACCAAAGTCTCAGACTGTCTTTTTGATTAATAACTATGACATGACAATTGCTGTGTTGAAGGTAAACTGTTATTCGTCCAATAATTGCAGTTGAATCCATGTGTTTTAGCAGATTAATTTTTGTTAATTCAAGGTGAATGCACAGTTATACTGGATTTCTTGTAAGTTAAAGAAACAATTAATTTCAGGAAGCTGGTCCTGAGGGGGGGAAAATTCAAATGCACTTCGAG
The DNA here is from genome assembly GCA_023678885.1 of Pogostemon cablin. Classification (NCBI taxonomy): domain Eukaryota; kingdom Viridiplantae; phylum Streptophyta; class Magnoliopsida; order Lamiales; family Lamiaceae; genus Pogostemon; species Pogostemon cablin. The sequence goes on along the minus strand of CM042994.1, from coordinate 23,712,747 downwards.
GAGTTGCTGAAGAGCAATACAGCTCTTTATGTGGTAATTAGACTTGACATCTTTGTTAAGCCTTTTTGAATGATGAAAGTCAAAACTTGTCATTTTATAGTTCTGCAGTTTCAGTAGATTACTTCACTGACCTCTTAAGAGAAGTGCTAGTGATTTTGTGGGTGTCAACCCATCCAATTGGATGAGCATGTCATCAAAATCTGAGGTAGACTAAAATGGTTTCAAAATCTTGTATTAGAGTCTTATAGATTTAATAATATTGAGACGACCTTTTTCTTGATGGGAGTGGGGTAAATTGTGGTAATGTAAAGCCCTATTAACATGGTTAATGTTTGTTTGGTTTATTAAAGTATACTTAAATGTCATTATGTAAACCTAGAATTTATTTTGGGTGATGGAAAATTTTGATGCAGGAGGAACTACTTGTGGAACACTTCAGTGACCTAATCAAGTTTGTAAAGACTAGAGCCTGTATGTGTGGCTATATATTTTTTAATTTCAGTCTTACAATCATTTGTTTTTGTTTATATTGAATAACAGTTGAACCTTGTTTTGTTAGCTGACCCAAGCTCCGGTTCAGAGCGCCCAATTACTGTGAAAGAAGTTGAGCCTATTGTGAAGGATTTTGGCAGCAGATGGAAAGCTGCAATAGAGCTGATGCACAATGATGTTATCACTTCATTTAGCAACTTTTTATGTGGTATGGAAATTCTGAGAGCTGCATTGACTCAGCTGTTGCTATATTACACTAGGCTTTCAGATTGCATGAAGAAAATTGCTGGTGGATCTACCCTGAACAAAGATTTGGTTTCCATTTCTTCAATAATGTATGAAATAAGAAAATATTCTAGGACCTTTTAATAAATTTTAGCAGATGAGATGTCAATGGACAGAGATTTTATTTTTCTACATTATCAACTGTGTTTTCATCCTTAATTGGCTTAGGAGCTATCGCGGTGTGTGTCAAGATATGTCCAGACAAGTCAAATGATATGTTTAATTTCAATGTTAGTTGTATGATATGTTTAATTTCAATTTTAGTAGTGTAATTTCTGAAAATCTAATTTAAATTTTATAATTTTTTCCATTGTATAATTTTAGTTTTTTTATATATTAATTTTATTCTTTTAACTTTTTAATTTTAGGGGATCCACAGCTCATATATAACCTGAGTCATTTTCATCTATTAGATCAATTCTCTTTAATTGTGGATCAATAGATTACCAAAACTCAGTGCCCTTACCTAGAAGGGTTAATAAGCACATATCTTCTCTCTTCATTAATTAGCACCCAATCATTTGTTTTTTTTATAATTTTATCTTAATAATAAATTTACTTTTTTTATGAAAAAATTCAAATGTATATGACCCTTTTTTTACATCTCTATAATTGATAAAAATTATAGCAAATTACCTTTTTTCAAAATCTTTAATTTGGTAGTATATCAACTATATAATAAATATTTAAAATATAATAGAAAATTTATTACTAATTAAAATTTTATTATAATATTAGTTCTCTAATATTTCGTTGGTAATCACTATTCAATTTAGAATCAATAAATTATGAAGAGAATGTATATTATAATGTTTGGATTTGTTTTTATATGTATATATATTCAATTTATTTTTATTATTATCTTATAACGTGAAATTATATTTAATTTTTAAAATTTTAAAATTTGTATAAATATTTAATTCATTCGATTTATTTATTTATTTATTAATGTTTAATTATAGGATGGATAAAAAAGTACCCCTCAGTCACATCGAAATGTCTTCATTTTACTATATTGAGTGTCTCACTCAAAGGTTTTTATTTTCATTTTTAATAAAATGGCTCCACACATGGCACATCGAAATGTCTTCATTTTACTATATTGAGTGTCTCACTCAAAGGTTTTTATTTTCATTTTTAATAAAATGGCTCCACACATGGCCCACCATTCAATACTAATACAACTATTCACTACACATAAAATAATAATACTTCTTAATCTACGTGCAAAAAACAAATGGAGACATTTACCCGGGACGGAGGGAGTAATACTTAATCAAAGAAAATTAATGTCCGTTCAATTGAAATATTTCATGTGATTCGTATTAGGGATAAAAAGTGATAATCTTTTTAATTAAAAGTCATATCTGATCATCACAAAGTGATATTGCCCAGGCCAGCCATACTATATTCATGAACAATTAATAAGATGAATAAAAATAATAGGGAAAATCTTAGGTAATACCATCTTACGCATCTTAATTCAAGAAACGGATTATTTATTAAATATACAAGTCATATTTTACATTTTCCAACGGCCCTCTTATATACAATGTAAATACTCCCTCCGTCCCTCACTAAGAGGGTATTTTGCTTTTTGGCACGTGGATTAATGAATCTTATTATTTAATGTGTAGTGGGTAGTTGTATTAGTGGGAGTGTGAGTCCCATATTTTAATTGTATTAGTGGGTATGTGTGAGTCTCATGTGTGTAAAAAAGGAAAGTGAACTATTTGGGTGTGACATTCAAAGTGGAAAAAAGACTCTCTTTAAAGGGGACGGAGCATGAAGATTTTTCGCGGTCTGATCAGGACCCTTGTACTGAATCGGATCATTCTTTGGCTGAGCTTCACTCTATTCTTGATCATCAACCTGGTAAGTTGATGGAGAACTCACAGCCTGCTGTTCAGGCTGGTCTTAATCACACTACTTACTCACAACTTATGAATAGTTTTGAGTTATTAGAATGTGATGATTTGGACGTTTCTTTTGGGCATTCTCGTAATGCAAACGAGGCTGGTTCTATTGTCCATGTCCATTCTGCATCTCCTGTATTGGAGCGTGTTGATGGCTTGGATGATGTCCAGCCCTGTGCTGATAATACTCTACCAGCTTCGATCGAATATGGTTAACTTTATGGATGTTGGTGTGATTGAGTTTGATCCTTCTCAAAAGGATGTTGGCCCCAGCGCTGATTCTGTCAAGGTTGGAGCATCCCCTGCTCTTGCTGTTGATATGGCTGATCGGACCACGACTAGAGCAGATTTAGCTTTGTCTTTATCAAGTTCGATGCGACCATGAGAGCGCTAGTTGTATACCCTTTTTGAAGTTGAGAATTTTCAGCCTTGTGCTGATTTCCCCAGCGATGATTAGGTTCATGCTGGCCCGTATCAGGCAGAGCTGATGCTGATCAGTTTCGCTTCAGCTCTGATCAGGTAAATCGTAATCAATTTCCAACCTTAGTTGAGAGGTGGAAGGAAAAAGGAAAATGTCCAAACGGGCTATGAACCAATTAATATTAGCCTCACTGATGATTGCTATACGAATTTTCATTCACGGCAGCCTTATAGAAATTCCACAAAGAGCCGCGGGCTCCCGGGGAAGGTGGAATACTAGTAGAGGTACATGTTCTAGGATGTCCTCTTTGTTGTATTCACTTATATTGCCAATTTTCTTGGTTTTTTTTTATCTTTTTAAGTCGTTTGTTTTGCTCATTTTCAGGCTCTTTTGCATTTCGCATAACATTTTTATTCTTTATACTTCGCATTATTGTCTTTTTGTTTTAATATTGCTTAATAAATATAATGTAAATATATTTTAATAAATAAAAATTTTAAAACTATAATATTTTATTAAATTTAAATTTTACATCATTAATTTTAAATTTTAATATTTTAAATTATGTGATATTCGAGATATGTACTCCTGCAAGCATAAGGGATATCATTATTTAATTTATTATATAACAGTAAATGTTTATTTTGTTAATATTAAAATTTAAAGTTGATTGAATTAGATAATTTATTATATTTATTTGATTTGTTATATATACTTATGTCTTGAATTGGTATATGAGTTGGTTTCCTGATTCCATGAATAAACAAAGTGGGTAAGAATATAATATTTTATTTTAAAAAGTATACATTTTAATTAATGAGGATATTTTTTTTACTAAAAAGATTTATTAAAATATGAATAGTAAATTGTTCGATAAAAAATATTATTTTAATAAGGATATATTTTTTTCAGCAAAAAGATCGACTGAAATATGAATAGTATAATTGTTTGATTAAATTTTTTTTCAGGAACTAAAGCACACACATTTTTATACTAAAGAATATATCATTTAATATTTAAAGATATAACTTTCAAAAAATGTGGGATTTGGGGGCATAGTGTTTCCGGGAGCACACAAGTTTTAGCCTTAATTTATATAAAAAAATATGAAATTTAAGAAAAAATATCTTTTTTATTATTATTATTACTACTTTTGAGACTTATGTAGAGTAATATTTTAAGTTTATAAGTAAGGAGACACCTCTTGTAAGACAGATTAACCCATTATTAAACTATACTCCCTCCGTCCCGTTTCAATGTTTACGTTTCTGTTTTGCGCGTCTCATTTCAATGCTTACATTTTCCTTTTTAGGAATATGGGACCAACCTAAAAAAATTAATATATCATCCAACACTGATACACTAGTTCACATCAAATATTATATTTTTTCACCCACTATCTATTAAAATATAATACTTTTCAATCAACGTGCAAAAAACAAACGTAAACACTGAAACGGGACGGAGGGAGTATATATTGTATAGATAAAGTATGCTTATTTGTAGTTTAAAGTATTTCAATAATAAATCATATTATAACACGCTAAAATCATATTTTAATGCATAATTCAGCATACTTTAGAAAACATACTTTAACAATCATTAAACATACTTTATCTAAATAATAGATATACTTTTATACGTTTCATGTAAGTAACGTCTCACAAGAGATTTTGTCATAAGTAAAGCAATTGACACAAAGGTGAGGACTTTTCGTGTAATTAACCAATATTCTATTAAAAAATCGATGGTTAATGGGCCAATAGCAAGTCTTTGATATTCTTTATTTATAATTAATAGACATTCTTTATTTATATAATAATCATATTTTAATACATCCCATAAGAAACTTTATTTTAAGATTATTAAATGATGAGGTTAAATAAAATAATATTTAAAATATTAAATTATTTAAAATAAAACATTAATTACGAGTCATGTACATAAAATTTTTAAAAGAATGAACGTGGCGACATTACATATACGTGTAACATACACAATTTTTGTTTTAAAAACAAACATGACACACTGCATATATAATATTTTTAAGGAGAATTGTGACGTCACCACATGTACAATTTCAAAATTTTATTTTTCAAACACTTATAAATTAATAGTATGAATAACATGTATCATTTTTACTAAAAGAAATGTTTTGTGAACAAACATTTTTACTAAGGGAGCGGCTATTGGCACTCCCGAATCTACTAAATGAACCTCATTAATTTATAAATAAAATATATTTATATGAGAAGACGTAAATACTCTTTTATAAATAATTAAATTAGATTAGTTATAAAAAATTGTTATATAGACCCCAATTAAATTTCTAAATGCACCCCAAATTCAATGTCTTTTCTTAAATCCAACACATCTTCTTCGGCGTCAAAATCCAAAAGCACCACTCCGGAGCTTCCACACGAACCCGCCCTGCCTGCCGGAACAGCACCAGAACCATCCGGTGGATGCCCATCAACGGCTGAGGACCCTCATAACTCACCACTTCGTTCCCTACACGTCATCAATCCCTATCAATCCATTTTAACTACCTAATTAATTAATTATATTACTTATGAAATTATATATATATGCCTCACCGAACGTAGTTCCTGTACTTCCCGGAATATCACTTACCAACCTGTATACTCAATGTACATAGAATCAAGATGCAATTATTAAAATGGAACGAAACGATAGCATAAACCCTAAATTCTGTGAGTTAGCCAATCCACCATCAATTACCTCAATTTGCTACACCTCTTCCTATTGTAGTCTACTGTTCGACAACAGCAGTCTAACACTTAAATATGTTCGATGTTTTTGATCGATCAGTTGGGTGTTTCTCATGACTGTTCGCTTCCTATGATCGAACAGATGTACTTGTGTTCGGTTGTTGTTGTCGAACACCCTATATTTTTTTCCTTTCTGTTTCTTTTTTACGAAAACTACTAACGAACATATGGAAGTTCGACACGCAAGAAATTAAAATTAAATTAAAAGAATGAATTCTGTAATGTTGAAGTTATCCGAAAGGGAAGACACAGATCTGTTCTTTTTTCTTTTTCAAACCTCAGAGGCGTTTCTTCTTCATTTTTTTTAATATTGTGATTAATTTTTTTTTTAATTTGGGTAGAGTTAATTAAAAAGGGTAAAATTATTTTTGTATGAGGTGTATTAAGTAATTTAAATATGTAACCTTTAATTTCAGTGGGATAAGTTTAGTAATTGAGGTTTATTTAACAATTTTGGGGGTGCAAATAGTCGTCCCCTTTTATAAAAGAAATAGTTTGTGAACAAATTGAAAAAGGAAGAAAAGATTTGTATCAATTAATTCGTAGTTTTAAGGGTTAATTACGTTAAAAGTCTAAACCTTTTCGCGAATTGCGAATTAATCCAAACTTTTCAATATTTATATAAAATTCCTTACAAATATTAAATTAAATAATAGAATATACATACATAATTTTTCGGTATACCAATATACCGAAATTCTAGTTTGGTAAATATTGATATCGAACCGATTTTTTCGGTACGGCGACTATACCGTACCGAAAATTTCGATATACCTAAATTTTGATATTTTTCAATATTTTTCGGTACGTCAAGCCCGGCATACCGAGTTTTCGGTTTTTTTCCCACCCCTAGTGGAGATGGTTGATGTTTGTATGAATTCATTTGGTAATGTTTATATTTTTTTAAAACGCTTTATTTATTTATTTATTTATTTATTATTATTATGTTGACATGGCAAGGGGAAGGACACGTCACCATATGGACAAGTCTCTTGGTGCTCTGTGGTTGAATTTGTAAAACGAACTTAAGGTCGAGAACTTATTTGTAAATATTGAAAAGTTTGGACTAATTTGCAATTTGCGAAAAGGTTGGGATTTTTAACGTAATTAATTCTAATTTTAATTTTAATTACTGGAGTATAGATTAATTTAAGGCAAAAACTCATGTGTCCCGGACACACCGTTCTTGTGTTCCCATGGAGGCACGTGTATCCAACTCTTAATTTAATATTTATAATTTTAAAAGTAATTTAAGTAGATATATTGCAAATGAGCTGGAAATTCAATACAATTCCGTTTGGCGGCTCGCCCCCACGCAGTGGGCGATTTCTTCCCTTAACATCCATTAATCCTTCTTCGCTGTGCTAGAGTTACGGTTCATTGGCGGCTGTGTTACGGTTTTATCGGCTCTAGGGTTTTCTACTTGGCGGCGACGGCGGGGCTGTAATTGGACGTAAGAATGATTGAGCTCCTCTGTTCACGGCAACACCGGGTTCAGTGCGTTGCCCTCGAAATTTCGCGCTGGAATCCCCAAACTTCTGCTCAACCCAAATTTTGCGCTGGAATCAACCCTATTAACCGATCACCCCCAAATTTTGCGCTGCGCTGCCACTAGCGTAGCCAAAGGTCAAGGCGGAGAGCGCGTTTCCTCAAAGCTTGTGTTTTTCAGGTTCGTCCGCGATCTGTTATTCGCCTCAGTTTGTTTGTGAATGATTGCTCCTCTGCGAGACTGCGTTGTTCTTTGTGATTTTGGCATCACTGGTGTTTTATATCTCGTTCTTTTTCTTATATTTCAGCTCTGATAAATATATGAAATTTTATGTTCGCGATTCAGTTGTTTTCTTTGTAATACTATGTGTACTGTTTCCTCAGTTGCATTATGTTAATGAATAAAAAGGGTGGCATGGTAATGGGTGACTAAAGAATGATTCTATTGTTCCCAATTTCTATGTGAATCCACGTATTCATTGTTTACATGGATTTTTGACCTGTGAAATCATTGTGGGGGCGTCTTTTAGTTTCCTCGTTGTTGGTCATCATAAGTGGGGATAAAAATTAGTGGGGTTGATCTTTTAGTTTCCTCTTTGTTGGTCATCACAAGTGGGGATAACAATTAGTGGGGTTCGAATGGTCAACCAGGAAGAGAGAGATATTAGAGTGAGTGAGTTTTCATTTATTTCCTTAACCAAAATCCTTCCATACTTATTCTTTTGGCTGAATTAGTACTGTAAAAATTAAGAGTGCTGTTAATTTGCATAGTAATACTTGAGATTGCAGAAATCTTATAGTTTTGCAAGGGAAAATTTTATAATGAAAAGTTACAAGGAAACTAGTCTAAATAGAAATGTGCTTATTCTGGTGAATTAATGGAAGCACAAAAAGAACGAAGTTGATTTGAAGTCAAACGAGCTATAACAAAACTACATAATAAGGATATAGAATTTAATTTTTAATTTTTTAAAAAATCATTCTTTAATATGCATGTCGTAAAAGAGTACAAGCATTATCCAAACAGGATAGAAGGATTATATACTACTTAGAAAATTAATATTATTGCAGCACTATAAATAGTGGTCTAATTAATGATGAACAAAAAGGTATACATTATAATATGACATTAACTATTGTGACTTAGTGGAGAATTCCTATAAATTATAAAAATAAAAAATGTGAATTAAAGTTGTCATTTTTAAAAAAAATAGTTGTAGTTGTTAGTTGCTTGCACTTACACTCAATAACTATAAATAAGGGTGTGATTTCATGTAATCTTAAGTAAATGCAACATGTTGATTTTTATTAACTAATATAACCATGTTGTCATTTGTAAGAAGGTTGTAGTTGTTTGTTGCTTAATTATACTTAAGGGTGCAAGAATCTTATAGTTTTGCCACTATGTTTGGGAAATTTTTCAATGAAAAGTTGAGTTCGTGTTTATTTATTATCTATTTTAAGTGAAAGATCTAAATAAAAGTGAGGCTAAATTGATCTGTAAATTATACTTAGGCAATATTTATCATTCATTTGTATAGACTCCTAAGCAAACGATGCTCAATGTGGCTTCTTCCTAATGGTAAATTTAATAAAACTAAGTTGATAAACAACACATAAATGCATAAACACAATTCTCATTAATGCTTGAAAACATGAATAAACGAGATTCTTAGAAATTCCCAAGGCGTAAGGATTTTTCTATGAAATAAAAAAACTGCGTAATTATTATTATTTTTTTTTGTCATTATAATGGACAAAATAGTGAAGAAACATGGAAATATAGGAGTATATAAATGCTTGGAAAAATGTTTAAATTAAATTCTCCAAAATTGCCAAGGTGTAAGGATTTTTTTTATGAAATCCACATGCTACTTTCTAGACTTCGTCTCCTTTTTCCCTATCAATGCCATTAAGTTGTATCTAAGTTATGATTATTCTCATAATTCACTTGTTCATTTGATTGATCTCCGTGCTAATTTTTTTCATGGACTTGTTATGGATTTTTTTAAGCCCTTCATAGAGTAGAAACTTTCCATGCAGCGGGTGGCATGTGCAAATATTCTGGAGCATCAGCTATGGCCAAATCTCTTTTGTATCATTGCCGCAACATAGGGCCAAAGGGTCCATACTTTTTGAAGTGCAAAATGATGTTTCTTCCACAGATAACAATCTTTATTTCCTCAAACGTGGAAATATTCATGGCACTTTTCCAGAATATAATAGTGCTTTTAGTTCCTGAAATGATAAAAAAGTTAATATAGGTTGGAAAGATTATTTATTTGACCATAAGTTAGATTATTATCCTGATTGCTGTGAAATTTTGATGGTGACCCATTTCATTCTCTTGTGTCTAAATTTATACATGTTGATGGCAGCCCCGTTCAAGTTCAATGCTCCTTCTCCGGATGATTTGATAGCAAATGGATTGGGATCACAGAATTTAAAATTGATAGGTATATATTTTAGCAGTGGGGGCTCATCTTTGGGATCTCTTTTCCTTCACTACAATTCAAGAAGTTCAAAGTTTTTGGGCTTAAAAAAATCTTTAAACCTCAGAGGAGTCACTTATGATATGCCTGTTTCCTAGGTATTCAAAATTTGATAGTATATCTCTCAGGTATTGTCTCAAGTGAAAGGGACACCAATGTTACAATAGAATTTGGATTAGCTGCTATGTCGAAAGAATCTTCTTCATCATCCGTGACAAGATACAGAAGTAATAGTATTAATGAGACTAATTCTGCTTCAGCCAGTGGGAAAAAACCTGGTTCTTCTGTTAGCAGTGTGAACACTAAACCTTTGCCTTCGAAAACTGGAAAAACAGAAATTAGCAGCGTTGGAAAAACAGCCTCATTTTTGCAGTACACTCCTGAAACATGGATGATTTCTGATAAAACAGATGGTGAATTGAGCCAGCTAAATCTTGCAATTGTAAGTTTCCAATGTTATGTTAGAATACATAGGAGACAATGCATTTTTTCTCATCCATGATTTACAATTGCCTGTATAAATAGGCTGGCCATGTTGATTCTGGGAAGTCAACAATCTCTGGAAGGTTGCTTCATCTTTTGGGACGTATATCTCAGAAAGAGATGCACAAATATGAAAAAGAAGCTAAACAACAGGTAATAACACTACAATGTATAATTTTTTTACTGTGTCACTAAATTGGGCTGCTGGAAAGTTGAGGCTCTTGTTGTTTGATCAGGGAAAGGGATCTTTTGCATATGCGTGTGCATTGGATGAAAGTGTTGAAGAAAGGGAAAGGGGTATAACTATGACAGTAGGTGTTGCTTTTTTCATTTCTAGTAAATATCATGTTGTGCTTCTTGATTCCCCAGGACAGAGATTTTGTTCCAAACATGATTTCTGGAGCGACCCAAGCCAATGCTGCCATTTTAGTAGTTGATGCTTCATTGGGCTCATTTGAAGCTGGCATAGATGCTTCTGGAGGGCAAACAAAGGAGCATGCACAACTGATTAGGAGCTTTGGAGTTGAACAGATTATTGTTGTTGTCAACAAAATGGATGTGGTTGAATACTCCAAGCAAAGATTTGATTTTGTGAAGCAGAAACTGTGAATGTTTCTACGTTCCTGTGGTTTTAAAGATTCTTCTATTTCATGGGTTCCAGTAAGTGTTATGGAAAACCAGAACTTAGTAGAGAATTCTCCTGATGCGCGGTTGTCCTGGTTAGTTGATTCTCTCTCTCTTTCTCTTTCTGTTCTTTTATGTCATGTAGTGTCTGCCTTTGAAGCATTTTCTCACCTTAGTTGATGCATATTTAGAGACTTCAGTTTAGTCATCACCTACTGTTTTTCGTTGCTAGATGAATGCGCTCTTGACTTTGTTTTTCTATGTTATAATCTTCATGCATACAAAATGAAAGAAATAAATACCTTGGGCTTGCTAATTCCATATAAAACTTTTCTCACTATCAGTTTCCTAATGCCTGGATGTTCAAATCCTTAAACAGTGTTGAAAGCAATTTCTAAGAGCTTTGATGTGTGAAAAGCTGCTTCAATTTGGTAAGAGTTTTTATTTAGCTGATTGGTCTATCAGTTAAACATTTTTTATTTGGCCATGCAATGTATAGCATACACTATTTTCTCTGAAATGTAGATTGAGCAAAATTTTAATGTTCTTGTGGACTGTGGAGTAATTGATTTTATTTGTATTTGAAGCTGTACTAACCAGTGTAATACTAACGACTATTACAGGTTTAAAGGAAATTCTTTGTTGGATGCAATAGATTCTCTCCAACTTCCTGCAAGAGACTACTCTAAACCACTAGTAATGGCTATATGTGATGTTAACTCACAATCCCAGAGTCAGGTGTCTGCATGTGGAAAATTGGAAACTGGAGCAATTCGAACAGGATCTAAGGTAAACAAAATTCTTGTTTGGATGAGATCCTCATCAACTCCTTTCAGAATTATGATGTACCCATTGTTCTTGAAACTTGTACTTCTCAAAAATATTATCTTGAACCATCTATCTGTCTCATTTAGAGTAGATCTGGAAGGTTTATTTATGTCTATATTTTCTGCCCACTTTATGAAGAAAAAAAAGCAGCAGCATTTTCTGATGTTCATTACTTGAAAGATGGGTGTAAGGTTCAATGTAGGCATTAATAAACTTGAAAGTTTGAGTTATTCAAGATTTAAAATTGTAGGTTATGATCTGTGTGTTCCCAGCTCAAACCATATGGATGCTATTATCTCGCCTCCGTAGGTATGTTATTCTCCCAATTGTAAGGATACACATCTTGGCTACAGGTATTGATCATGCTTTTAAAAGAAATAGCGACGGCCCGCTCTTTAGAACGGGATTCCAAGCCTTGTAGCATTGCAAGAGCTGGTGACAATCTTACTGTTAATTTGCAAAGTATCGAGGGCAATCGTATAACTGCTGGAAGTGTGCTCTGTCGCCTTGATTACCCTGTTCAAGTTGCAAGCCAGTTGGAACTGAAAATCGTTGTCCTTGAGATTTCATCTCCAATTGTGATCGGTTCTCAGGTTGCATTAATAGATGCCGCCATTTTATTAATGTATTTCAATTCTTTTCTTGTTCTGTAGTATTATTAACATACAAACTGTTAACTACAAGATAATCAACACATGCAAACTGTTAACTACAAGATAATCTCTGAGTGGTTTTGCAGTTAGAGTTTCAATTACACCATGCAAAAGAGGCTGCAAAAGTTGTGAAGATCTTATCTCTGCTTGATTCGAAGACAGGTAAAGCAACAAAGAAGTCCCCACAACGTTTGTTGGCAAAGCAGAATGCAATGGTTGAGGTTAGTGTTTTATTGTGTTCATTCACTTGGCTATAGAAATTAACTGGGATATTCACCAAAATTACCTATCTTGAAAGATGATTTCCATACAATTTGCATAAATTTAGAGCAAGGTTTTGTTGGTTGCACCCTCTAAGATGTATTTTTAAGAAACAAGCTTTGTGTGTATTATTTCCTTCGTCCAAATGGATTGTTCACATTTCCTCGTCCCATCATTACACTTACCCCCTAAAAAATGGGAAAATCTTTAATACAAATATCTTCTCAATACATTTTATTTTAAAATTGACACCTCCACCTTACATACAACCTAATTATTTATTTATTAATTAAAAAGACTAAATTACTAATAAATTTGGTCAAAAAGGTCACTTTATATATATATAAAAATAACATGGTACAGTAATTATGAACAAACAATGTGGACAGAGGGAGTATTATTTTGTTTATGGGTTTTGTAATTATCTTAAATTAAAAGTGATATTAATACAGTATCATAGCCATAGAGAATGGTAAGAAGAGTGACTTCATTTCTTTTATTATCTGCTGTGAAGTTGAGTTTGTGTTGTTTGTAACACAATTTTCATCGTCTCAGGTGGCTTTGCAAGGACCTGTGTGTGTTGAGGAGTACAGTGTTTGCAGAGCTCTGGGAATGGTGTTCCTCAGAGTATCAGGGAGGACTATTGCTCTTGGTATCGTGACTCAAATTATTATGAAAGATACGTAGTTTGATATGCATATAAATGTGTGCACAACAGAGAATCAAGTTGGATAATCTAAAGACAGTTGTAATTCACCATTTTCAAGCATTGGTGGGTAACTCACGGGAGAATTTTATCTTAATTTTATTTTTCTTTAAAGATAATCTGAGTAAATTTTAGTGAAATAGTATGTTTATGTTGGTGGCATTTGCAGTAAAATAGGCCAGTTCCCTCTAATTACAGTGACTTTTACACCACGTTTTGGCAACTCAAATTATACTCACACTATACATGTACCTGTAGCTGTTTTTACAAAGCTTTTCATATAACTTTTCAAAATAAGTACTTCTAGTTTAAAGATTACAACACACTACCAAAATTATATGAATTTGAAATCTTGAATGATAATTCCGTATGTCGAAGTCAATACAAGCCTTGGATTGAACCAGGAGCTGCTTGGTATGAATTTTTCAATTGGAATGAAAATGGATATCACTAAGGAGTTAATGACAATGAGATTAAAGGATGAGGAACAGTTATTGAATCAATGAAAGTGATCGGGGAATTTTGATTCCCGCTTTACCAACCAAGTATCAACAATGAGAATCATTATGAACTATTTCTATTTTCCTCTTTTATTATTTCCAACCAAGCAGCCCATCAATCTTCTCCACCATTTTCACTCTCTAATCTCTTTTAAGCTTCCTTCCGTTCTGCATGAGATAAAATCTACAATGAGCATAGATCAATTGCACAAGTATGGAACTATTAGAAACCAAGTTGATGTTTTGAAATGCGAAAATTGGTGGTTTAAGGTTTAGGGTTTGGTGGTTTAGTGATTTAATGTTTTAGGGTTTTGTGATTTTGGGTTTATGATTTAGGGTAAATACTTTAAAAAATGTATTTTTTTATATTAAAGACAGGTTTTTTAATAAAAGAGGTGACTGAATTAAAAATGATGTATAATTTTCAAACAAAAGTAACCATCTTTAAAAATAATCCCTCCACCCACTTACAAGATATCCATTTTATTATTTTAGCGTTCACTTCAAAGATATCTATTTTCTTTATTTAGTAAAAAAATACATCATATGGCCTACCACTTCCCTCTAATACAACTATCCACTTTACATATAATAATAATAGCTCTTAATTCACGCGCACAAAGCAAACGAGTACATTTCAAGTGGCCGGAGGGAGTACATCTTTAGTATGCTTAGAAGAAGGTTTTTATAAATACCTTTAAAAATGTATCTTTATTACTCCATTGAAGGAAGGTTCTTTAATTAATGAGGTGTCATCACTAGAGTGTACTCTTAAAGATGATGTGTAATTTTTACATCATCTAATATTCCCTCCGTTTCTTTGAAACGTATTTATTTTATCATTTTTGTTTGTCTCAATACAAAGTATTCATTTTTTTATTGATGTCTCACAAAAAAAATATTATTATACTTAATTCAGTGCACATGAGGCCCACAATGAACACTAATACAACTACTCACTACATATTAAATATTATATTCCTCAATCAATTTCATATTAAATTATTATACTCCTTAATCTACGTACAAAAAGTAAACGGTTATGTATACATTTTAAAATCCTAAAGAATGTAAATAGTTTAAAAAAATTAACATCATAATATCATGTCATATATTAAAAATATTTAACATACTATTCATTAATTTGGGATGTATTTTTAGACGTTATCAATTTTTTAGAGATACTACTCCTCTATCCATCACAAAGGTATTTGTTTGTCTTTTGTATTTGGATTAAGTATTATTATTATTTTATATAAAGTTGGTAGTTGTATTAGTGGAGAGTGGTTGAAAGAGGTGGGCCATGTGTGTGCCCTTTTACTAAAAAGAGGATATGTATACTTTAAGAATGAAACACCCAAAATGACAAAATGAATAGTTAGTGATGGACGGAGAGAATATATTTTAGACATTATTAATAAAAAATAGATACATTTAGTCAACTACTTACTACATACTCCCTTCGTTCAAACGAATCTATTTTGACATTTTGGTCTGTTCCCATATAAAGTATTTATTTACTTTTTTTATTGATGTGACTTATAATTATACTCAACCCACTGTACATGGATTTACATTCAACAGTAATACAAAAACTTTTTTTTCACTTCAAAGATATCTATTTCCTTTATTTAGTAAAAAAAAATATATCATATGACTCACCACTTCCCTCTACATACTTCATTCGTTCAAACGAATCTATTGTGACCTATAATTATACTCAACCCACTATACATTGATTCACATTCAATGGGATATATTTTTAGACTTTATCAAATTTTTTAGAGATACTTGCTTATTCACCTTTTTGTGTGTCCCCAAGTGTAAGAAATTAATTGTAGTTCAGCGTGTGATCAAATAAAAATATCGAAACCCGAGGGATTAACGTTAAATTAGATACGCACTAAATAATTCAAACCACTAATAATTAAGACAAGAGATTTTTCAGGATTTGGATCCTCTCCATTTATATGGCGGGTGAATTTCGTCAATTTATTGACACATCATCTTTTGTATTAATTACTAATTTAACGAAAGTTTTTCTCTTCTAATTCATTGCTTTTATTTTTCTCATTAATTATTATTTATTACAACTTTAATAATTATATGTAATATTTTATTATAAGGTTTAATATTTTTTTACTCGTGAATTTTAATACATATTCTAAAGAATTAGTGTTAATTTAAAAAGTATTATTGAGGTTTATAGTATATTTTATTTTTAGGGTTTAATATTTATTTTTAAAATTTAGTGTTAATTCTAATTCACCCTTATGGTTTGTGATATATTTTGTGCCTAAGGTTTAATATTTATTTTTATGGTTTATTGTTAATTTTATTAGTATTAATTAATTAATAATAAAAAAAGATGGATTTCATAGGAATTTAAGATTAATTAAAATTAAATAGTGATGTGGCAAATTAGTAGGGATAATGTTTTTTAAAGGAAATTTAAGAAATTTAAAGAGGAATATAAATATGAAATTAGTTAGTGGGTGAGGTGGCTTTATAATAATCATAGATATTTATAAGTGGCTTCGATTTGGAGAAACTTATGAAATTGACGGTCCTTTCAAATGGAGATTAATAACTAATTATGCAAAAAAAAAATAATAAATAAAATAAAAGCCACAAACAATTACAGGAGAGAAGACAAGATATCTCTTGGAAATTCAGTTTAAATTAGTCAAATTAAATCACTAGACAATCAGTTATAATTCCTGCAGATTTTATGGAAGCAATCACATAACTATGTTAAATCCCTCTTTCAAAGTAAACTTAATACATAAATTTGGTTCAAACCCTCATATGCAGAGGAATAATTCATATTCCCCATCTAGGTACTTCATGATAAATTTCATTAAAGGCTATAACACTAAACTTCCCTTTATAGGCACTTAAGAATTAATCCTCAATTCCCACTTAACAATCTAAGAAACCAAATCCTCTAGAATGGTAATTAATAGATATATTAAGAGTCCAATATTAATTATTCTAATGAATAAAGGTTATACGATTAAGTCTCATTTACCCATAACAGATAGACAAATATAATCCATTTATGGCACAAGCAACAAGCATAAATATGCATAAGACAATGACATATCATGAATGAGGACAGACCATATAAAACAAAAATACAAGTCTCAATCAAAGCATTAATAATGGAATAAGAATACTGCAGAAATCCATAACCTAATGTAGGTCATCAATTCAATCCAATTCAACCTTCAAAACCTAAAACTATCCAGAAAAGTATTAGCCCATGGTGTTACAAGCAACAATTATATCTATAGAATGAAACTGACCCATGAGTCTATAAATCAACAATAAGAAATTAAAGAATGAAGAAAAACCCTTGTTTGGAATAATTTTATGTCTTCTCTTTCCGTATTGATGATCCTCCTCTATTCTCCTTCTCAAGTAGCAAACACTATAATCGAGTGTGATAGGTGAAAGGCGGGTGAAGGATAGAGATGGATGGCGGAAGGTTATGGTGAATATTTGTAAGATTGTGTAGCCAAAAGGGCGTGGTGGAGAGTTATGGTTCTTTTAGAACTCCCCAAGGGCTCCTTTTATAGTTGAGGGCTGCTAAAATTCGGACTTCACCTTAAAATAGGATTTTTTCACGTCAAAAACTACAAACGGGCCGAGATTGGGCCGCCGGTCGTGCCAATCGTCAGCAGATTGCGCGACCTCACGGTTTTGATCATATCTTCCTTATCTGAGCTCCGATTGAGGTGTTTCTTGAGCCGAATGACCTTCTTTTTTGTACCTTTCCAACCATATATTATATGATCAGTTTGCACTTCTACAAAAATATAGAAAATTTATGCAAAGTGGACATGCATTTTTCAGCATTCTTTCATGATTTCACTCTTCATTTCAACTTTGCACTTTTAATCCGTTTTCCACCTAAAAACACAAAATAACACCTCAAATGCAACAATATATTAAATATATAAATATTAACCATTTAGTGCTAATGTGCTATAATACGAACATAAATTTCACAAAACGATGCTGAATCGGACCCTAAAATATGCAGATTGTCACACTGAACAATACTATATTTTAGACATTATTAATAAAAAATAGATACATTTAGTCAATACTTACTACATACTCCCTTCGTTCAAACAAATCTATTGTGACCTATAATTATACTCAACCCGTTAGTAGTTATACCAAGCACCCAAACAACCTCTATCTCCAATGACCAAGTGGACTAGCCCTTAATATAACTACTTTCTATACACAAAAATTTTAGTATACTATCCCTTAATTCACTACACATTAAACTATTATACTCCTTAATTCAGATACAAAAGGCAAATAAATACCTATCAGCGGAACGAAGGGTAATGAATAAAAATTATAGAGTTTGTTAGCAATTTTTTGGTGCATTTTTAATTTTTTTTAATAAATAGTTAATATTAAATGTAATACATTTATTAAGAAAAATATACTATACATTATTATTTTTAATTTTTTTAATAAATAATTGAATATAAAAGTATATATTTATTAAGAAATAGTACATACTATACATTATTATTGAATAAATGATCGTAGTCATTTTCACCTAGATTGTAGTATCTTTATTTGTGGATTTTCGGATGTTTTTATCCGTATTTGTATGACTTTTGGTGGAGTTATTGTTATTTTGTGAAATGTGATATGAATTGATAGAATTGTGTAAATGAGCTTAAATATGTGTAAAACATGTCAAGAAATTGATTAAAACGGAGTCGGGAGCGAAACGGAGGCGAAGGAACAATGCATGTTTGTACACGGGCCGTGTGTGGAACACGGCTCTGTAACAAATGGCCGTGTATTATCGTCAGAAATTGTTGCTCGCCCAGGAGAAAGGCCGTGTGCTGGCGCACGGGCCGTATGTTGCTGCACGCCCCGTGTATGGAACACGGCCTTGTAAGAAGAATCCGTGTAATGTCATCAGAAAATGCTACATGGCCATGACCAAGGCCGTGTAGTGCATCTCGAGCCGTGTCCGAAAGCACGCACAACACGCCAAAGTAGGTGTGCCCTACACGTGCCGTGCGCTGCTACACGGGCCGTGTAGGTGTAAAAACCTGTGCAATTTTCAGAATATTCCGGAAGCTCCTAGAAGGTCCATTAGTGATATAAAAGGGTGACTTGTGCGAAATTTAGAAGGGAGATCAGATTTGAGAGCAGTTAAACACACTCCACACCACATTTTTACACACTAGATCCATTTCATCCATTAGATCCATCAATTTCCACTTGATCTCCATTAATCAATCCATCATCCAATCCATCCATCCACCATTTGAGAAGAGGAAAGTATCAAGGATTGAAGGAGTTAGCATATTGAAGAGAAGGAAGGTTTCTCCATGAAAGGGAAGTCAATCTACTTTTCATTTGTTGATTTTCTTCCTATTTTGGCTCAAATGGAGCAAAGCTTGATTTGTATTGATTTAAACACAATGTTTAGTGGCTAGTCCTATAGTAGGGCTAATCATATGATTGGTTGAGAAGAATGTTAGATATGTAGGATGTGAGATGTTGAATTGAGTTAATTTTGGATTTCCTTTTATGATTAATGATTCATGTTTCATTTTAATATTTGTGTGATTAAATTCTCTTTTCATGGTATTAGGATGACCATTCCAATAGTATGATGAGTGATTTAATTGAATTATATATTAAGATGTGCATGCATGTTAGTGTGAGGGGAGGTAAGTCATACCCTTCTTATGCTTATAACACTCATAGGGGGACACTTAAGAAATTGAGTGAAAAGAACCAACTTATGATCATAGTACCTTAAGGGAATTGAGAGTAAGACAATCTTAGGAGATTTAGACTTGTTAAAGAGTCGAGAACCTAATCACCTTGGCCATAGGGATTAGGGGTAAAATTGTGATTGCTTTTAGTCCACAATTAATGAAGTTCAATATCAAGAGTTATGCATATCTAGCTAGATGCTTAACATGAGTATGATTAGTCTTGCTCTCTTCTCAAGTGAATTCTATCTCCATTACATTCATCATTTATGTGTTGTTTGAATCATTACTTTGTTAATTCAAACTCTTAGTTCCTTGAGTAGAACAATAATTAGTAGCTTAAATACCAAACCTTCAATCTATTATCCTTACAAAGCATAAATCAATGGAAAATCCGGATACAACCTAGAGTTAACTTTCCCTTGGGACGACATTATTATAAATTTTGTACTTGGTCACACGTTTACTCGATGATAGAGTCTCTTACCCTTACACATTTTTACAAGAAATGCAACTAAGAACATGGCGCCGCTTGTCGGGGAAATGTTAAACTTTTGGTTGTAACAAGTTTGAAGTTGATTAGTTTTGATAAGGATATTTCTTTTATTTGCTTACTTGTTTACTATTTTTGGTTACTTGGAGAACTAATTTGAAAATTCTTTTAAGTACATGCAAACGCGTTCAAGGTCTTAATCTATTGAACCTTTGAACTTGAAATTAGAAGCTACCTTAAGAAGACAAAGACGAGGAGTGTTGGAGCCATGGAGGAAATTATGGAAGAAGTAAGGGATAATGCAAACATGGTTGATGAAGAAGGCAATATGAGAAATTTTCATGGAGTTGATAATGTTAGAGGAGGTTATAATAATCCAAAATTTGTGCCACAAGCGTATGATCAACAAATGCACTTGAAAAACCAACAAATGCAAGCTATTATTCAAAACTTGATGGCACAATAAGAAGCAAGGAATAATCCTCAGATGGTGCAAAACCAACCCCGTGGAAATGGAAACAATGGAATGGGAATGAATATCCGTGATCATTTCCAACTGCAATATGGGAATTATGGAATGGGTCTGCCATTGAATGTGAATAATTTTGAGATCAAGATGGGAGTGATCAACATGGTACAAACAAATCAATTTGGTGGTGGTATTATGGAGGATCCAAATGCTCACTTAGCCCAATTTACGGAGTTAGCCAACACGATAAAGATAAATGGGAAAGTGAGGATGTTGTTAAAATGAAGCTTTTCTAATTTTCATTAAGAGATAGAGCTAAGGCTTGATATCATACTATACCACCGGGATCATATACCACATGGAGAGAGTTGGCACAAAGGTTCTTGAGCAAGTATTTTCTACCTTTAAAGATGTTGCATCTTAAAGGGCAAATCTTTCAATTCAAACAATTGCCACTTGAGACATTTAGTGAAGCATGGGACCGATTCAAAGAGATGCTAAGGAAGTGTCCACAACATGAATTCTCCGAAGAACAACAAATAGGATTTTTCTATGCCAGTTTACACGAAAGTGAGAGGATGCTCATTGATGTTTCGGCGGGAGGTTCGATTTTGGGGCAAACTCCAAAAAGAGCAATTACCGTATGTGAGGAAGTAGCTTTGAATACGGGTCAATGGCCCATGGATCGTGCACCGGGAATGTATGAAAGGGAGAGAATTGCTAAGATGGAAGAAGTGTGAATCAACAAGTGCTTGCAAGTCCTCAACAAGGTATGTCATTGCCTTTGATGAATCAGCAAGTGTTTCCTAATCCTCAACAAGGTATGACGATACCTAATATGGGTTAATCTTATCAAAGTTGTCAAATACCTATATTTATGCCTCAACAAGGTATGTCCTCTAATTTTGGAATTCAAGATACATTGTGTCCACCAGAGATGATGCTTGAGGAAGTTGCCTTCATGCAAGGAAGGAATTTCCAAGAAAATTATGGTGGTAACTTTGGTAATCATGGAGGGGGATATCCACAAAGGCAAGGAGATTGGGGGCAAGGTAACTTTCAAGGAAATTTTAACCAACCTTGGAGGTATGAAAATTTGTCATATGGGAATCAAGGGAATGCACTTACTCTTCCACCGGGCATTAATCCGGGGGAGAAAGCCCCAAATAGTGAAGAAAATTCTACATTGGATGATCAAATGACTAAGATGTTTGACTATTTGAAGCAAAGAGATGAGGTGAATGATAAGAGAATCAAAGCCTTGGAGACACGAATGAGCCAAATGGCAAGTGAAAGAGGGGACGTTCATCGTCAAGGAAAATTTCCATCTACAACTATTACTAATTCGAAAGAGCAGTGTAAGGCTATAAAACTTCATAGTGGAACAAAATACGAAGGACCTTCTTTGCCATCGGAAGTAGAGAAGGTAGAGTGTGAAGTTGAGCCTATGGAAAGATTGGACGAAGAAGGGAAAGAGAAAGAAGTTGAAATAGTTGAAAAGGATGAAAGTACCCCTATACTTGAAGAAGAAAAGGTGAAGTCTCCGAAGAAGTAGGAAAGATGTAGAGAAGCAAAATGTAAAGAGAAAGAAGAGAAGTTTGAAAGGGATGAATGGGGAATCCCTAAGTTGCCCATTGCAATTTCGTTCCCACAAAGATGCTCGAAAAAGGGATTGAAAGAGAAATTTGCCAAGCTTGTTGAAATGTTGAAGAAGATACATGTGAATATTTCTTTTGCGGAGGTTTTACTACAAATGCCCAACTACTCCAAGTTTTTTAAGGATATCTTATTGAAGAAAAGAAGCTTGGGAGAGCTTGAAACGGTGAGCCTTACGGAGGAATGTAGTGCGATCTTGCAAAAGAAACTTCCTACTAAATTAAAAGATCCGGGGAGTTTTACGATTCCATGTGAGATGGAGAGCATGAGAACTACAAAGCCTTATGTGATTTAGGGGCTAATATTATTTGATGCCCTTGTCAATTTTTAAGAAGTTGGGCATTGGTGAGGTCAAACCGACGTCGGTTACACTTCAATTAGCCGATCGGTCGTTGACTTATCCAAAAAGAATTGTAGAAGATGTTTTGATCAAAGTTCGCAAGTTTGTATTTTCTGTTGATTTTGTGGTACTAGACATGGATGAGGATTCAAATGTTCCATTTATACTTGGTTGTCCATTTCTTGCCACGGGAAAGGCATTGATAGATGTGGAGAAAGGAGAGCTCACTTTGAGGGTGAATAAAGAAGAGGTGATATTTTCTTTAAGAGAGACTATGAGGTATCCACGGAACAAGGAAGAATGTAGAAGATTGGAGGTTGTGGACAACATTGTTGAAGAGCATATGTATCACCTTCACTCCAAGGATCCGTTAGAAATTATCATAAGTCATTCTTACTCTATTGAATCTTTTAAATCTAAATCTTCTTTTTGTTTGGAAAATGATAAAATAATTGATGAATTGCATAGTCTAAATGCTTGTAGGGAACTCACAAGTGAGGAAGCAAAAGTGGAGAGACTTGATGAAGAACTAAAAGAGGAAGTGCAAGAGAAGAGGAAGGTGCTTAAGGATGCTCTCACTTCATCACCAATACTCGTTACCCTGGAGTGGAGTTTGCAATTTGAACTACATTGTGATGCAAGCGATCAATCCATTGGAGTGGTGTTGGGCCAAACAAGGGAGAAGAAGTTTAGAGCAATCTATTATGTCTCGAAGACATTAAATTCGTGCCAAGTTAATTACACCACAACGGAGAAGGAATTTTTAGCCGTCGTATATGCTTTTGAGAAGTTTCGACCATACTTAGTTGGAACACAAACGATTGTTTACACGGATCACGCGGTTATAAAATACCTTATGAGTAAGAAATATGTTAAACCTCGTTTAATCCGTTGAGTGTTGCTTTTGCAGGAATTTGATGTGGTTATCAAGGATAAGAAAGGCGTGGAGAATGCGATCGCAGATCATTTATCAAGGTTGGAAAATAGAGGTGAGAATGAGGATATAAAGCTAAGTGGGGATGAGTTCCCGGATGAGGAAATTTTGCTAGTAGAAGTTGAGCAAGTGTGTATTCTCATGGTGAATGTGCCGCCTTGGTATGCCGACTATGTCAATTTCATTGTGTGTGGAATCAAGCCGACATTACTTAATGAGTAAAAGAAAAATAGGTTTCAAGTTGAAGTGAAGAAGTACTTGTGGGATGAATAATATTTGTTTAAAATTTGCAATGATGGAGTAATAAGGAGATGTGTGGCCGAGGAAGAAGCTATGGGGATTCTTGAGCTATGCCATTCATTTTTGTGTGGAGGTCACTTTGCTCATCAAAAGACGGGGGCTAAGATCCTACAATCGGGTTTTTATTGGCCAGCATTGTTTAAAGATGCAAAGAAGTTTGTGGCAAAGTGTGATAAATGCCAAAGAATAAGGGAATAAGTAAGCGAGATGAGATGCCCATGAGCTTGAGGATTGATGTGGACATATTTGATGTATGGGGCATT
Source organism: Pogostemon cablin (assembly GCA_023678885.1). Taxonomy (NCBI): domain Eukaryota; kingdom Viridiplantae; phylum Streptophyta; class Magnoliopsida; order Lamiales; family Lamiaceae; genus Pogostemon; species Pogostemon cablin. The sequence goes on along the minus strand of CM042994.1, from coordinate 23,688,583 downwards.
GATTTTATGGGACCGTTTCCTTCGTCTAAAGGATATGTGTACATCTTGCTAGCCGTGGATTATGTATCAAAGTGGGTGGAGGCAATCCCCACTAAGACAAATGATGCTTTGATTGTGCAAAGGTTCTTGAAAAAGAATATTTTTGCTAGGTTTGGAGTTCCAAGGGCTTTAGTGAGTGATGGAGGATCACACTTTGTAAACAAGTTGATGGAGAGTTTGTTGAAGAGATATGGAGTAAAGCATCGAGTGGCTACACCTTACCACCCTCAAGGAGGTCTCAAACCGCCAAATCAAGTTAGTTTTGGAGAAGACCATCAATGGAGGGAGGAAGGATTGGTCGGACAAGCTTGATGATGCTTTATGGGCTTATCGGATGACTTTTAAAACCATTATTGATGTGTCACCGTATCAATTGGTCTATGGCAAAGCTTGTCATCTCCCCGTGGAGTTGGAACACCGTGCATTGTGGGTTATTAAACGCCTCAACATGGATGAAAGGGAGAGTGGTCAAGCAATGTTGTTGAAGTTAGTTGAGTTGGAGGAGTTTAGAGGAAGAGCATTTGATAACTCAATTATCTACAAGGAGAATACGAAGAGATGGCATGATGCTAAGGTCAAGGAGAAGACATTGCTTCGGGGGACAAAGTTCTTGTATTCAATTCGAGGCTCAAGTTGTTTTCCGGAAAGCTTAAGTCTAAATGGATGGGGCCTTATGAAGTGCTTTAAGTGTTGAGTGGAAATACGTTGAAGCTTAAAGGTCCCAGTAATGAGTTTGTGGTAAATGGTCATCGGGTGAAGCATTACATATCTCCTTCTCAATGGGAGATAGTGTATGTGGATACTCTCTCTTCTTGAACTTCTTTGAATATGTAGTAGTGTAGTTTTTATTTTGTTATTGTTTGATAGTTTTTCTTGTAGATTTGGTATGTAGGTGGTGAAGCTCATGGAGAAAAGTGCATAGGATGAAAGACAAGGGTGATAAAGTTGAAGTGATGATGTATGCCACACCATTATTTACAAACTTAAATTTTAACACTTGTGTTAATTTAAGTTTGGGGGGAGATTGCGTGGTGGACATACGTGGACATACTTGATCATACATGAGTCATCATGAGGAAAGTTCGTGAAGAGCATTGTGAAAACGACAAGTTTAAGTCTCTCCACTTTTTGCAAACTTAATTCGCAACTTGTTCCGATTTAAGTTTGGGGGGAGAGTGCGTGGTGTGACTTATACCTTGTTTATGCTTTAGTGTGTGATGAATCATGTGTATGTATGTTTATGCTTTAGGGTGTGATGAATCATGTGTATGTATTATATTGTCTTGCAAATGGTCTAATTTTGAAAATTTTCTCATGAGTTAGGATAGTTTTGGCATGTTTGGTGGTATTTATAGTACATGAATCCATTTTTGATCATAATTATGGTGTGAATGATGTTTTGAAGTGTTTTGAGCATGAATAGAGAGTATGAGAAGTGGAAAAATAAGGCAAAAATGAGGAGAAGTCTGAAAGTTGGAAAACAGGGCAAAAATGCTACACGGGACGTGCTCCGCACACGGTCCTGTAACAGGTGGTCATGTAGTGACATCAGAACATGCTACTCGGCTAGGGTTTTGGCCGAGCTCCAAGCTCGAGCCGTGCAGAGGAGCAAGTACACGGGCCGTGCTCCACACACAGTCCTGTAACAGGTGGTCGTGTATTTACATCAGAAAATGCTACACGGGCCGTGCAGGTGGCCATACTTGAGGTCGTGTAACGTTACATGGGCCGTGCAGGGTTTGTTCTAGGTTTTTAAAAGGGGCCGATCCATACTCATTCCACACGACTTCCCTCTTCTGTACACATTCCTTCCACATCCAATTCTCCTCCTAAGCATACGAATAATCCACCAAGGTTAGTTTTGAGTAATTGTGAGTGAATTTCTTCAAATGTGCACACCCAGAACACATCTCCACTTCCAAGTTTGAAAGGTATGACTTCTTTGAACCCTAACTTGTGTATTTTGATAAAAATTAATTGAATTGATACATGGGCTTTGTGATAGGTTAAATTTTGCATGAAATATTGGTTGATTATCATACATGTTTCAATTTGATTTGTTTTTGAATAAGTTGAAATTAGGGTTCATGAGAAGTAATTTGGGGATTGCGTGAGAATGATGAATTTGAATGTTTGTGCTCTGCTAATTGAAGAATTACATGAGTATAGTGCTTATTTGTGAATCATTAGACTTAGATATTGAGGATTTGGGCATGAGGCTATGTGAAGTGTATTTTTGAAATTATGTTGAAACATTGTGCATGTCAAGTGTTCGATGAAATGTCTAAGAGAATTTTATTTGAATTTGAAGATCACATGTGAATGATGTTTGATGTGTTGGCGTTCGATCGTTTGGTTAACGTGAACCATTAGGGTTCCATACATTTCTAACATGCAGCAGAAGTAAGAAAACAAGAAACGTATTAACTTTCACCAGAGTATGTTGAAGACGATGAATTCTCGCCACCAGCCAGTGCAGCCTCATCGTTTTGGACATAACTCTCTCATTCGATGTTGGATTTGAGTGATCTACATGCCAAAATGATCCTCTCTTCCGTGGCTTTCCGTCAGTATATAACATGTTCTATTCTGAAGTCTGTACAATTTTATAAAAATCGTAGAAGGTGGCGGACAGCAGCAGCAAATAACCTTCCAGTCTTCTGCTGTATTCCCAAGTCCAATCTCGACGTCGTGTGGGCGACGATCTTTGAGATCTTCTCATTCTACTGTTGCCTCACCCTTCTCACAGTATTAGGTGTGATTAATCTCATAGATTCGGATTTCTGGATAGTTGAGATGACTTATATATGGGCTACAGCAGGGATCAGGAGGAGAAATTAGAGTTGGGCCTCCATTGGGTTTAAGTATCCAAGTTTAGCCCAAATACTTAAGTCCAATAATAATAATATATACCACTAAAATATTATTATTGCACTACCATTCTAATCCCATAATTACGTTATGGGCTCCTTCTTATTATGAGCACGTTAGTCTCCATACAATGCTCATTAATTAATTAAGTTACTGACAACTTCATTAATTAATATCTCATCCGAGAGTTGTACCACTCAACCTCATTATCATGCCGGAACAAATCCACCTGCAGGGTTTGCATGATAATCCTTATGAGCTCCTCAAGGGGACATCATCAACCTATAACGGACATGAATTCCTTCTACAATCAACAGCACACCATAGAGACAGCACTATTTCCCAACTCACCGAGTTTATTGATTTAATTACATGTAAATCTCACTCATTGATGAATCAAAGAAATACATACTTCCTTACGTGTTGAGGTTATTGTATAGGGATTAAGAACACGAACATCCATAATCACTGAGATCAAGTTCTCGTATAAGTTAGTATAAGTCGAACGATCTCAAGTGGTCCTGCTCAATACACACAAGTGCACTAATGTGATTTTATAGCCAAGACAAGCTAATACCAAACCACACTACAACCATCCCGATAGAGAGTCCCCGTCTATCTCGGTTGTGAGCATCTATTTATACTTTATAAGGAAATCGATAATATGATCTTCCGTGTGTTGTCGCACAATATATTATCTACAGTATAAAGTAAATGGACTATTGCATCGTGCATATAAATAAATTATAAGACGCAATTATTTGATCATATGATTCTCATTTCAAATTAATTGTTATAACATTGTTCATACTAAAACTAGACTTTTAGTATACAATCCAACAATCTCCCATTTATACTAAAATACTATGTTGTCATGTCTTCTGCTATATATCTGATTCTCACTCCCACTACACGACCATCAAAAGCTCTCGCCTTAAGGTCCTTGTAAATGGATTTACTAGGTTATCATCCAATGCAATATAGGCGACAACAACCTTCCCCTCATCATACAATTTCTCGTAACAGGTGGTACTCGCGCTCCATGTGTTTAATTGCCTTATGGGCTCGTGATTCCTTCAAGTTTGCAACTGCACCATTATCATCAAAATAAATTGTGATATCCTTGGGCAAACTTAGAAACACTTCAAAGTCCATCATGAAGTTTCTAGAGTCATACAGATGCTTTGGCTGCCTCATAGGTTCCAATTTATCATCTTTCCATGATGGAGTCCGGAACCTGAAATATATTTCTATATAACACTCCTCCACATTATGGCTCTACTTCCTAAAATTAAACACATAACCATTGAGGTGGATTTACTGCCATCCCTATCTGATTTGAAAATTCTGAATCTATGTAACCCCTAAGAAGCAGTGAATCTGTCCGGTAAGACCACATATAGTTTCTAGTCCTTTTCAGGTACTTCAAAATTATGTGTTACCACAGTTAAACATTCTTATTTCGGGTTACATTTGATTCCCACTGTCTATGCGTTCAGCAAAACAGTTATCCATATCTCATGCATAGCATTCCTTAGATGAAGCTTCCTTATTCATCAAACCATAAGGAACCGCTTTCATCACCTTTATCTTTCTTTTGTGTCTCAAGACACATTTCCTTAGATAAAGTCACATGCATTGAATGAATCTATATCACTGGATTTCCTCACCAAAACGAATTTTTCATGATCTTGAAGCTTGTTTTGGTCCATCGATGGACACTTTTAAGTTTACTATCACAATGCTCTTAGCCCTTTGCAATGAATCACTCTGGTTGCTTCACATAGATGTTTTCCTTAAGACTTCCAATCAGGAAAGCTGTCTCGACATCTATTTGTTATCCCTCATATTTCATATGAGTAACAACAGATAAAAGAGACTGGATCAACATAGGCATAGCTATCAGCGAACAAATTTCCTCATAATCGAATCTTTTCTTTCTGACTAAACCTTTTCGCAACAATTTTTGCTTCCAAGGTTTTCACCTTACCGTATGATCCTCTTTTATTTTGTATGACTACTTCCAATGGCTTTTACACCATATAGTGGTCCTACAAGCTCCCAGACTAATTTAGAATTCATCTATTCTATTTCAACATTCATTGCACTTTGCTAAGATTCTGCATTTCTATCTTGTAGTGCTTCGTCGTATCTGTGGGTCTATTCCATGTTTACTAGGGACCAAGTCTCACGACTCTCCCAAAACATATATATTATAGGTTGTCGTACAACCCTCCCACTACGACAAGACACTACACGCAATTGTATATCAGACGTGACACGCGTTGCAGTTTACCCTGTGGTATATCCTCTTGTACACTTGGTACTAATACTTTGTGTTTTTCTTCTCACTTCTTTTAGAACAATTTATACATGGGTTTATGATTTAATACATAGTCCTTTTCCAAAAATCTAGTGTTTGTGTTAACAATCACTCTTTGATCTTTTGGACTAAACAAATCACCCTTCATTTTTCTAGGATATCCCTCAAACAGACAAACATTCAGATGAAATACTGTTTCTTAGGGCATATCCATAAAATAAATTTAATAATTGCAAACAACTCATCATCTATCTAACCACTTTTATAAGAGTCATTCTCTTATTAGTTTTAGAAGACGCGTTAATAATTTAAATTTATTGCATCCGTGGGATAAACATTATTTAAGAGTACAAATTGTCCACCAACGTACAACAACAGATTATAGCTCCATCCCTCATCACTATGATCTTGTCATTTAAATAAAATGGAGTATCCATCCGTAAATGCATAGAAACTGAAATCAAATTCTTTCTATGAAAAACATACGTAAAGAAAATTTCTCAAAACCAAACGTTTATTCATATCGTGAGATAAATAAACAACTACCATTGCAACAACCATTACTCTCGTAGTATTACCCATGTATATTATAATCTCATCATCACTTAGTTGTAGGCTTTTAGTGACTTCGGTATCTATAGACAATGTGTCAGTAAATGTCATCACTAATCATGCTTCAACAACTAGTGAATGAGATAATAACCTTGTTCACATCATGATGAAAATGGCTTTTTTTCGCCAAATGTTTTGTCAGAAGTTCTCCACCATATACAACCTCTCGTATTTCAGGTAGAACTTGCTCAAAACATCCAGACAAATTATGAAGAATAAATTGATCTAGGTTTCCCTTTCAATTTCTATTCCAAGCATTCCCATTTCATTCATCAACTTATCCATGATCTCTTGTTTTTATAACTTACTCAAGTATCTGAAGAGTCGCATGAGACCATCATATTTCTATGAACCTCTCACCTCTTCACTAGAGACTTTAAAAGCATCATGGGATATCCTTAGTAAGAACACACTTATATTTTCCTAAGCAGTATAATTCAAAACCAAGATTCTTTTCTAATCATCTAATTTTGGATTAGTAAATATAATTTCTCTCAGTAAACAATAAGTGAGATAAAACCATTTGAAATTCTGATAATCACAAATAAATACACCGATCAAATCTTTGAATTTTATCCATTTATATTAATTCCCTCAAAACAATATAAAATTAAAATTCACCAACATCTCAAGCACCGTGAGTCTGCAAGACACGTTAGTGTGGACGTTTACAAATCCGAACATTTACAAGAGAAGATTTTACCCATTAATTTCATTTGTCAACCTAACTTCATGACAAAAAATTAATAGTCGGTTCCTCTTTAGCCATGCAAATAATAGCAGTGACTCCGTTGGGGAGGATACTAATTATTTACACCTAAGTGTACACTATTATTTGATCCCAAATCCATGGCCCAAGCTTATGTGCCTTACAGTTGGAGAAGTACACATGCGCTTGGATAACTTCCTACAATCATCGATTATATATTTGTACCAGTGAACCGCACATAAACTCATCTGTTAGGAAGGAAGGTCTATGCCAACACGCAACTTCATGTGCCACATTACAAACAATAATTATTTAATGAACTCTGTACTAGTGATCCGTGAATAAACTCATTCGTTAGGAAGTAAGGCCTATTGCCAACACGCAAGTTTACTCACATCACTTACAAACCAATAATGGAGGTCGCGGGAATTAATTACCAATCCCAGAAAATCATATAAACATATATAACAATATATACCACAGAGAATCATATAAACATATGTAACAATAATCAGATAATTAAATCAAATTATGGCAAATAAGGTAGTAAATCACAGAGAATCATATAAACATATATAACAATAATCAGATAATTAAATCAAATTATGAACAATTATATATCAGCGAATTCGATTGTTCGCCACCAATCACAAATGCGGGAAACGCAGATGGGGATCGACCTCCCCGGTGAGGTCGCAGGGGATCGAACTGCCTGGTCAGGTCGCGGGATTCGGAGAAGCACCCCGAAACCTAATCTGAAAATTAGAAGCCGATCCTCCAGATTCCTTGCCCGGTAACCTGGTCCACTAGCACGACACCCTGATCCACAACCCGAAAGACCCGTATGTTCATTAGGCCCATTTTTAGCACGCTTCCGTGTAGCCTTTCCAGCCAATCGTGCGCAAGGCACTCGAAATCGTGTGCTTATCCGTGTGCACCACTCGTCGATCCGTATGCCAACCTGCCTTCACCCGGCATCCATCGTGCATGAAATTTGAAATCTGTGTGCCAGCCGCTCCTCGCATGGCAGGCAACATGTGATGTGTGCTCAGCAACCTGCACGCCTTCGTGCCCGACCACTGACTGTTCTGCCCGGTTCATGCTTTCACAGTGCGCGCCCCATGCCATGACACATGGAAGCATTCACGATCACACGGTTGTCACTGTGTGACAGATCTCTCACACGATACACATACCCCAACGCGCGGCTGTTGTCCTGCTTCCGTGAAGCCTCATCCAAAGATACGCCTACAGCCATGCGCAAGCCCGCATACACACGGCAGTGCCCTTCGCCCGGCATAAAATGGCATCACACGGCAGTCTCCGAGTGATGACTGCTCACCACCGTACACCATGCCTTGTCATCCTCCAGAATGCCCTGCTCCTTGTTCTATCGTGCGGGCCAAACGGGCGCAATGCCCGCTGATCCGCACGCCAACATGATCGACATATGCCATTGTGCGTCATCGCACGGTAGATAACGAGCTACAATACTACTAAAAACTTCTCACACTGCAGACTGCTTGTAACCGTGCGCGCCCACGCGCCATGTTTTCTCATCGCCCTGCAGTCATCGTGTGAGAGTTCCTTCTCACACGGCAGTCATCGCGCCTCGCCAGTCCTGCACGACCACCTCCGTACGCGCCCAACACGACAATGAGCGCGTCTGCTTGCCATCTTGTACACACGCCTGGAAGTCGTGTGCTACTCGCACGGCAATCACAGGCCATCGTGTGTCGCCTACCAGCGTGTTCTTATCATCTTCTTCAGGCGTTGTCTCTCCAGCCGTGAATCGATAAACAGGCTTCATCGATTCTCTCATTAGGCCATCGACAGAATAGGGTACGCAGGTATAATAAAAGAACACAACCCTAATCTCATGTGATTCTAATTTTGAAAATTAAATCACATAAACACATAAACCCTAGCCTAACGTGCCACGCTTCACCATGAAACCGAAGCTTTGATACTAATTGTTGGCATTTGATCGTTTGGTTAACGTAAATCGTTAGGGTTCCATATGTTTCTAACATGCAGCGGAAAAAGAAAATAAGAAATGTATTACATTTCACCAGGGTATGTTGAAGACGATGAATTCTCGCCACCAGCCAGTGCAGCCTCACCGTTTTGGGCATAACTCTCTCAACCAATGTCGGATTTGAGTGATCTATGTGCCAAAACGATCCTCTCTTTTGTGGCTTTTCGTCAGAATATTACATGTCCTGTTCTGAAGTCTGTATGATTTTATAAAAATTGTAGAAAGTGGAGGACATCAGCAGCAAATAACCTTCCAGTCTTCTACTGTATTCCCAAGTCCAATCTCGACGTCGTGTGGGCGACGATCTTTGAGATCTTCTCATTCTGCTATTTCCTCACCCTCCTCACAGTATTAGGCATGATTAATCTCATAGATTCGGGTTTCTGGACAGCTGAGATGACTTATATATGGGCTACAGCAGGGACCAGGAGGAAAAATTAGAGTTGGGCCTCCATTGGGCTTAAGTATCTAAGCTTAGCCCAAAGCTTATACTTAAGTCCAATAATAATAATATATACCACTAAAATATTATTACTGTACCTCCATTCTAATCTCATAATTACGTTATGGGCTCCTTCTTATTATGAACCCGTTAGTCTCCCCATATTTAAGATATACAATGCCCATTAATTAATTAAGTTACTGACAACTCCATTAATTAATATCTCATCCGAGAGTAGTACCACTCAACCTCATTATCATGCCGGAATAAATCCACCTGCAGGGTTTACATGATAATCCTTATGAGCTCCTCAAGGGGACATCATCAACCTATAACACACACGAATTCCTTCTACAATCAACAGCACACCATAGAGACAACACTATTTCCCAACTCACTGAGTTTGTTGATTTAATTACATGTAAATCTCACCCATTGATGAATCAAAGAAATACATACTGCCTTACGTGTCGAGATTATTGTATAGGGATTAAGAGCACGAACATCCATAATAACTGAGATCAAGTTCTCTTATAAGTCAGTATAAGTTGAACGATCTCAAGCGGTCCTGCTCAATACACACAAGTGCACTAATGTGATTCTATAGCCAAGACAAGCTAATACCAAACCACACTACAACCATCCCGATAGAGAGACCCTGTCTATCTCGGTTGTGAGCATCTATTTATACTTTATAAGAAAATCGATAATATGATCTTCCGCGTGTTGTCGCACAACATATTATCTACAGTATAAAGTAAGTGGACTATTGCATCGTGCATATAAAAAATTATAAGACGCAATCATTTGATCATATGATTCTCATTTCAAATTAATTGTTATAACATTGTTCATACTAAAACTAGATTTTTAGTATACAATCCAACATGATGATGATGTAATTTGGAGTTCATATGTGTAAGAATGTTTAGAAATTGAGATATGAATCATTGTTAGTTGAGATGAATGATGGTGAAGTGCATATTATGATCAAGTTTGAAGTTCTAATGATGTGAATAAGTGATGTTGATGCATAGTAGGTTTCATACTAAGTTGAATGACTAGGGTGAAATATAACTAAGTGCATTAACATTTTTTTTATTGAAGAAGTTTGATATAACTTGAGTATTGTGTATTGTAGATGGCCGAGAGGAGAGTTAGACCAAGGAATGAGGACTTCATTGTTATCACCGATCCAGGGGAGTTGGCTAATCTTGATGCACAGCTAATGGAAGATGGGATCCATCCGGATTATTTTGGAGTAGAGTTCGAAGATTATTGGGGTAGATATGTGCTCTGTTGGCAAACATTAGCTCCAAAGGTCAAACCAACTTGATTCCAGGACACAGAAACGATGAGAGGGTTAGGATTTGAGGAAGCTTTTCAGATTTGCACAAATGGAAGCATTCTTTGACAAGAGGCTACCAACCTATTACCATTTAACTGCTGAGTTCATGAGCATGTTGCAAGTAAAGAAGGATCGGAATGGGTTTCCTCTGTGGGTGACATTTCAGTTGGATAATGTTTTGAGAGAAAAGGTCCCATTGGCTATTTTGAATGAGTGTTTTAGGTGTCCACCATTCGAATTTCATTGGAGCTTTTATGCAGGAGCCACTTTCAACCAGCAGGAATGGTGGAAGAGCTTAGTGAATGACGGGACGGAAAGAGCAGGATATGTTCCCATGCTTCAAAGGGAACTGCAATCCGGATATGGCAGCACATTTTGTGCAACATGCGGAAAGAGTTGAAAAGAGACAAACATCTCAGGGTTTGATGTTAGGAGGCATGATAACCATGATCGCTCAAGGCTTGGGAATCAATCTTGCAGATATGGAGAATAGGATGGTGAGTGAGGGGTTAAACTACCAACAGTTGATGAGGATGGAGTTCTTGTCAATAGTTGGGAATCAATACTGTCTGAGGCAGGAAAAAGGAGCTCCATTTACCTTGTCAGCTCCAGAGCTCACTACATTGTACACTAGAAGGAGATTTGCTAATTTGACAATGGGTAGTGTGAACCATTCTAGGGTGGTGAGAGCTTTTTATAGAAGAAACAGAGACGAAATGGAAGAGGTCCTCAGACAGATAAGGGTTGAAGAGAACGAAGAGCTGGCTATTTGAGAGCGGAGCCAGTGCCTATGGAGGGCGATGAGCAGGATGCATCACCGGAGTAGGAGGAATTTGATGAGCAAGGCCCTGAGCCACAGCAGTTTAAGAAAGAAGGAGAGCAGCCCCCAATAGGCCCGAAATAGGGTAATGATCGATGGAATTATATGATGAATGAGGTGCGAGACATGAGGCATGTGCAACAGACCTATGGAGCACAGATAAGGGAGATCTGAGAGATCCAACAGGAGCACGAAGTGCATATTCAGGAGTTGAGAGCTGGACAACGTCAGAGGGAGTATTACGAGGAGCGTTTACGGGTGCACGCCAACAACATGGAGGAGACGATGATGATGATGTTCAACTTCCAGTTCCCCGGATCTCCTTGTGCATACATTCCATGGAATGCCTATCATCCACCTCCATCTCCAGAGCCATGAAGGGAGTACTTTGAGTGCTAGGCACTTCTTCCATTAGTTCATCTTAGCTTTGATTAGACAGTTGATCTGATTTGATAGGATTTGAGTAGATTGTACTTAAATTGTTGGTTTTTGGGAGGTTTACTTTGGGATTTTATTTTCAGTTTTATGCAATTTTAGTTCCATTTATTTTTAGTATTTTAGTTTGATTTTTATAATTTGGATGTGATGAGAATTTGAGCTTATTTGTTATAGATGTGAATTGATGTGCTTAAACCTTTTGAGATGGATGATTTTTGGTTATGTATGTTATATGTTTTTGTAATGTTTCGTGTTTGGTGAGTCTTTACTTATATGTTATGTTTGTGATTTGTTCTCATTCTAGTATAAGGTTGGTTTGGTGGTATGTTTTTTGGAAGGTGTTGAGTATTTTTTAATGTGAGCTATGATGCATTGTTTGTGATGAGTGATGACAAGTATGTTAATGGTTTCTACTTGTTGAAATTGTAACATGAATTACATAATGTGTTCAATTGTGAGAATTATAAAGGGTAATTAGGTTTCTTTTGGTCCAAGCAAAAGCTTGTGAGAATTGAGCATCAACCGTGCCTCCATGGTTAATTCTTGATGAGAGGATCGGTTGTACTTAGACAAACTAGAACTTGCTCATGGACTATAGGAACGAAGCTCGAATGGTTGAAATTTGTGATATGATCTTAGGTCATCCTTGTTAAATGAAGTCATATCCATAAAATTTCTTACCTAAAATATTATCCCTAGTTAGCCACTTTGAGTCTATAAGACTTTTCTTTATGATTTGAGCATAATAAAAGCCTTGAAAACCCACTTGAGCCTTATATATGTAACCTATGTGTGGATAATTGAGGATGATGATAGTTTACAAGGGAAGACGTGGAAAAATGTGCAAATAAATGGAAAAAGGTTAACTCAAGAAAAAGGATGAAAGAGCTCAAGATAAAAAGCAAGTGCAACTTAAAAAAAGTGAAAAATGAGCAAAATCCTAAAATATGCTCAAGGAACGTAAAAATCAAAGAAAAGAAGTATGTCATTCAAAAGAAGCTCAATAAATCCATGATATGTTGATGTTTAATATTCTTGAACAGTTACAAGGAATGAAGTTTGAAAGTGAGGAAGTTGAAGAAAAGAATCATATCTTTGATTATCCACACTTGATTAGTCACTATTATCCAAAGTTTCCTACCTTAGTAAAGAGCTTAAACATTACATCTTAAGATAAAGACCTTTTTGATCACTTATTGAAATTAGGGTGGCTTGTGAACATAGTCCATGATTAAGCCTATGGTGAGTTGGTTCTAATCGGTTGATGAGTGATGTTAAATAGAGTAAACCCTACTACATAGAGTGTTGAGTGAATTTGATATCCTATGAGAGGCTTGGATTGAAAGGGATTTGAGTACTCTTTTGTCATTCTTAAGATTGAACTTGTTAATCTTTCATGTTATAAGTTTGATAATTTTGCAGTCCTTATTACTTGTGATGTGTTGTGGTTTATGTTCGTTAAGTGTTTTCCTAGGTGAAAATTACTCCTCTTATTTATCATTTTTCATTATTCGAGGACGAACAATACTTTAAGTTTGGGGGGTTGATCGTAGTCATTTTCACCTAAATTTTAGTGTCTTTATTTGTGGATTTTTGGATATTTTTATCCGTATTTGTATGACTTTTGGTGGAGTTATTGTTATTTTATGAAATATGGTATGAATTGATAAAATTGTGTAAATGAGCTTAAATATATGTAAAACAGGTCAAGAAATGGATTAAAATGGAGTCGGGAGTGAAACAGAGGCGAAGGATCAATGCATGTTTGTATACGGGCTGTGTGCGGAACACGGCCCTGTAACAAGTGGCCGTGTATTATCGTCAGAAATCGCTACTCACCCAGGAGAAAGGCCGTGTGCTGGCGCACGGGTCGTGCGTTGCTGCAAGCCCCGTGTGCGGAACACAACCCTATAAGAAGAAGTCGTGTAATGTCATCAGAAAATGCTACACGGCCATGACCAAGGCCGTGTAGCGCAGCTCGAGCCATGTCCGAAAGCACGCACAACACGCCGAAGTAGGTGTGCCCTACACGGGCCATGTAGGTGTAAAAACTTGTGCAATTTTCATAATGTTCCGGAAGCTTCTAAAAGGTCCATTAGTGATATAAAAGGGTGACTTGTGCGAAATTTAGAAGGGAGATCAGATTTGAGAGCAGTTACACACACTCCACACCATATTTTCACACGTTAGATCCATTTCATCCATCTCCATCCATTAGATCCATCAATTTCCACTTGATCTCCATTAATCAATCTATCAATCCATCATCCAATCCAATCCATCCATCCACCATTTGAGAAGAGGAATGCATCAAAGATTGAAGGAGTTAGCATATTGAAGAGAAGGAAGGTTTCTCCATGAAAGGGAAGTCAATCTACTTTTCATTTGTTGATTTTCTTCCTATTTTGGCTCAAATGGAGCAAAGTTTGATTTGTATTGATTTAAACACAATGTTTAGTGGTTAGTCCTATAGTAGGGTTAATCATATGATTGGTTGAGAAGAATGTTAGATATGTAAGATGTGAGATGTTGAATTATGTTAATTTTGGATTTCCTTTTATGATTAATGATTCATGTTTCATTTCAATATTTGTGTGATTAAATTCTCTTTTCATGATATTTGGATGGTCATTCCAATAGTATGATGAGTGGTTTAATTTAATCATATATTAAGATGTTCATACATGTTAGTGTGAGGGGAGGTAAGTCATACCCTTCTTGTGCTTAGAACACTCATAGGGGGACACTTAAGAAATTGAGTGAAAATAACCAACTTATGGTCATAGTACCTTAAGGGAATTGAGAGTAAGAAAATCTTAGGAGATTTAGACTTGTTAAAGAGTCGAGAACCTAATCACCTTGGTCATAGGGGTTAGGGGTAAAAACGTGATTGCTTTTAGTCCACAATTAATGAAGTTCAATATCAAGAGTTATGCATATCTATCTAGATTCTTAACCATGAGTATGATTAGCCTTGCTATCTTCTCAAGTGAATTCTACCTCCATTCCATTCATCATTTGTGTGTTGTTTGAATCATTACTTTGTTAATTCAAATTCTTAGTTCATTGATTAGAACAATAATTAGTAGCTTAAATACCAAACATTCAATCTATCATCCTTACAAAGCATAAATCAATGGAAAATTCGGATACAACCTAGAGTTAATTTTTCCTTGGGACAACATTATTATAAATTTTGTACTTGATCACACGTTTACTCGACGATAGAGTCTCTTACTCTTACATATTTTTACAAGAAATGTGACTAAGAACAATAAAACTAACACAGATGAATGAACGCGTGCATTCGGTGCACGGGATATTAAGTCATTACTTTAAATAGTACTTGTTTTGTCATTTTAATCCCTGTTACAAAATACTAAGTATCAATTTTCCTCTTTAATAGATAAAATCCAAAAATATTATCACTCAACCCATTATGTATGGGTCCCACGCACAACACTAATATCGCAATTTAATATACATTAAAATATTAGTATATTCAAAAACTCACTACATATTAAATTATTAAATTTCTAATTTTTGTGTAAAAAACAAATGATGCATATCTAGGGGACTGAGAGATAGTAATATTTTTTAACAATACAATTTATATCTTTAATATTTTTAAAAATAATAACAATTTCATTTAAAAATAAGGGTCACTTACTAGGAGGTACATAAAATAATGCATATTGCTGTAAACTACATGACTCAAAGTACTATTACTTATAACTACACAATTATGATTGTGATATCATAAATACCCCTATGTATTTGCACAATTTATTTTGCACAATTTTATTTTTGCACATTTTAAATTCCGGTAGCAGGCGCTGACGGTCAACGGCTGTCCTGCCAGCGGTCAACGTCGGTCAATGGTTGTTCGACCGCCGGTCAACGGTTGTCCGACCAACGGTCAACGCCGGTCAACGGCTGTCAGGCCGTTGGTCAATGGTTGTTCGACCATCGGTCAACGATTGTCCAGTCGCCGATCAACACCGGTCCTGCCACCGGTCAACGATGGTCAACGCCGGTCCGACGGGTGGGTGGGTTAGGGGTAGGGTTGGTGGTTTAAAAGTGTATGTGATTATAAGATTATATTTGGTATTTTACTTTAATATTTTGTATGTGAGAGTAATTATTTAAATTCCTTGTATCTAATAGTAATTTAGGTTTATAGGCATCTGAATTTTATTGCCTATTAAATAAAAAATATATGGCAAATTAATGCAATAATTATCAATTAATTATTTATTTATTAAGGAATTTAAATAAATTAATTCCTAAAATAAATAAGTAAATAACTGATAATTGAGCCTTATCCAATCCAGCAGGCTTAATTAAAGGAGAAAAGCCAACATGTCTTTTAAAGGAGAAAATATCTCTCAAGTGGTTATTTTCTCTACATATAAATAAGGGCCTTCAGTCTTCATTCCAAATACACCAAAACATCTGAAGACGCGCTTCTGAAGAGATCAAGAATACGAGCAGTACTCCCTTGAGATCTTCAAGCATCTTCAAGTCAAGAACGGTCTGCGATCAGAGATCAAGGTGTCAAACCCTCATATCCGACGTTCTTCCAGCCAATCGCCTCCGATCAGAGATCAAGGTTCTCAGCTCCTCCGATTCGGCGTTCTTCTAACCAGCCGCCTCCGACCAGAGAGCAAGCCAAGCGAAGATCAAGATCAAGCAAAGATCAAGATCCAAGTGAAGATACAAGTCAAGAACATTCAAGACCTTCAATTTAAGTTCAAGTTATATTCAAAGTCAAGAACAACAGCCGATCAAAGATCAAGGTGCTAAGCCTTTTTGATCCGGTGTTCTTCATATCAAATTCATCCAATAGTTTTCGTGAAGTCAATGTTCTACCAAATTGAGCGGCATACTTCACAACAAATTCAAGTCAACGCTCGATCCGAATAAAGGCTCGATGCCTTCGGATAAATGTTTTCAAGCTTCAAGTCAAGCCCAGCATGGACAAGCTTCATCCGAAGATCCGGCTCCGAAAGTTGAAAAAGTCAAGAAGTCTACTCAAGAGAGGAATCAGAGGATAGTTAGAAATTATTTACTCAAATTCTCAAGTTCAATCAATCTCGAATTATCATTGTAATTTGTTTTTATTATTTAATTTATACAAATTTTGTTGTTATAAATTTTGGCACGCCCGGTGGGACAATTTCTACCTCTCATCTTCTCTATTCAAAAGTTCGAAGATATAAAGTATGTCTCCTCTTAGGATTGCAATAAGAAGGTCTTCTGACTTAAAGCCTTCAGAACTGCAAATTGAAGAGATTCGAAGAACAACTCCTCTCAGGATTGCGATACGAAAGCCTACTGCCTCAAAGTCTTTAGAGTTGCAAATTGAAGATGTTGAAGTAGTTATAAGGAGTATGTCTAAAGCCTCCTTAGTGACAAACCACATGGTGGGAATTGTTATCGATAAGCCATTGCAAGACGATAAAGATGGTGAAGATGACTCTATCTGCCAAACTCCTCAATCTACAGAAAGTTCGACGTATGACTCGTCCATAGCCTTGGCCATGGCAACAAATGTTTTGTCTGTCGAAGAACAACTGGCTAGCTTGACTCAGTCTGTTGCTGCACTCACCAAACAAAGCCAAGAACAAGGTCTGTTGATATCCAAACTGATGAAAAAGATGGAGATAGCACAGACAAGTCAAGCAAATGAGAAATGAGTTGAGGATGAAGACGAGGAGGAGGAATCCTCGAAGCACCATCCATCTTAAATAAATCCAGTTGAGGAAGAGATACAAATTTCAGCTGACGAAATGCTTTCTATGAGCCAACTAAAGAGCATCGTACTAGAAACGATAAAAGATAAGTTTAAAGGGAGCTCCAAATCTTCTGTTGCCTATAATAAGCCATATACAAAGAGAGTTGATAGCTTGAAGATGCCAGTTGACTACCAACCTCCTAAATTTCAACAATTCGATGGCAAAGACAACCCAAGATAACACATAGCGCACTTTGTCGAGACATGCAATGATGCTGGAACCTTTGATGATCACATGCTCAAACAATTTGTCCGCTCACTAAAAGGAAATGCCTTTGATTGGTATATCGACTTGGACGCTAACTCTATCGACAACTGAGGACAAATGAAAAAAAGTTTCTCAATCGCTTCTATAGCACTCGAAAGACTGTTAGCATGATAGAGATGACTAACACTTTCCAATGGAAAGAAGAGCCAGCAATCGATTATATTAATCGATGGAAATATCTAAGCTTGAATTGTAAAGATCAATTGTACGAGGTCTCTGCTATCAACATATACATTCAAGATATGCAATGGAGCCTACGATACATTCTTCAAGGAATTCAACCAAAGACTTTTGAAGAACTAGCTACAAGAGCTCATGACATGGAGTTGAGTATAGCATCAAATGACTTCGAATGGCCCTCAATTAATAACTCTTATAAGTTTGAAGACATGTCTTTTGATGAGCCTCTCGAGGAGGAATCACAGCTAAAGACGCCAGTGTGTGTAAAATTCAGAGAAGTGAAGTCAAAGCAAGAGAAAGCAATGCACCTTATGACTAGGGGGCAATAAACTATCTCAAATTTCAAGCCAACGCTCCTCGACATGAGCGAAAACTGTCCGCATTACGCTCCTTGATACGAGCTTAAACTATCTAAAATCTCAAGTCATTGCTCATTGATATGAGCTAAAACTATCTAAAACCTCTCAAGTTATGCTCCTTGATACGAGCTTAAATTGTCTCACTCAAATCAAATCTCCTTGAGAAGAGACGAAACTCTCTACATGTTATGCTCCTTGCTACGAGCTTAAACTATCTAACTCAAATCAAATCTCCTTGAGAAGAGACGAAACTCTCTAAATGTTATGCTCCTTGATACGAACTTAAACTATCTAAACTCAAATCAAATCTCCTTGAGAAGAGACGAAACTCTCTACATGTTACGCTCCTTGGTATGAGCTTAAACTTTCCAACTCAAATTCAAGACTCCTTGAGAAGAGTATAAACTGTCTACAAGTCAAGTTCAAGATTCCTTGAGAATAGTATAAACTATCTACAAATCAAATTGAAGACTCATTGACATGAGTATAAATTGTCTGTAATTCAAGTTCAAAGCTCTTTAATGCACGAGCATAAACTGCATGTTACTCCTGGCCCGCATGAGTATAAACTGTGTACGGTACTCCCATTCAAACCAAATCATGTCCCTTTGAACTACGTTATGACTTGATTCTCTGCGAAGAGGTACGTAGGCAATTTAGCACTCTGCTAAGTTCAGTTATAATTCAGGCTATTTGTATCAAGTTGGTGACACAAGCAATAAAATTCAGTCATGTTGATCAGTAATGGAGTATCGCAATTTGTTCACTTCAACATAAAACGTCCATGAACAAAATGCGAGGGGGCATTTGTAGGCACCTGAATTTTATTGCCTATTAAATAAAAATATATGGCAAATTAATACAATAATTATCAATTAATTATTTATTTATTAAGGAATTTAAATAAATTAATTCCTAAAATAAATGAGTAAATAATTGATAATTGAGCCTTATCCAATCCAGCAGGCTTAATTAAAGGAAAAAAGCCCAACATATCTTTTAAAGGAGAAAATATCTCTCAAGTGGTTATTTTCTCTACATATTAATAATGGCCTTCAGTCCTCATTCCAAATACACCAAAACATCTGAAGACGCGCTTCTGAAGAAATCAAGAATACGAGCAGTGCTCCCTTGAGATCTTCAAGCATCTTCAAGTCAAGACTTGAGATCTTCAAGCATCTTCAAGTCAAGAACGGTCTGCGATCAGAGATCAAGGTGTCAAACCCCTCAAATCCGGCGTTCTTCCAGCCAACCACCTCCGATCAGAGATCAAGATTCTCAGCCCCTCCGATCCGGCGTTCTTCTAACCAGCCGCCTCCGACCAGAGAGAAAGCCAAGCGAAGATTAAGATCAAGCAAAGTTCAAGATCCAAGTGAAGATACAAGTCAAGAACATTCAAGACCTTCAAGTCAAGTTCAAGTTATATTCAAAGTCAAGAACAACAGCCGATGAAAGATCAAGGTGCTAAGCCTTTTTGATCCGGTGTTCTTCATATCAAATTTATCCAGTAATCTCCGTGAAGTCAACGTTCTACCAAATTAAGCGGCATACTTCACAATAAATTAAAGTCAACGTTCGATCCAATTAAAGGCTCGACGGATCCGAATTAACGTTTTCAAGCTTCAAGTCAAGCCCGAGCATGGACAAGCTTCATCCGAAGATCGGGCTCCGAAAATTAAAAAAGTCAAGAAGTCGACTCAAGAGAGGAATCAGATGATAGTTAGAAATTGTTTACTTAAATTCTCAAGTTCAATCAATCTCGGATTATCATTGTAATTTGTGTTTATTATGTAATAATTACAAATTTTGTTATTACAAGGTTAAAAGTGTGTATTTATTAGTAATTTTTCCTAAAAATAATACTCTCTCGATCCCACAATTACTTACACGGTTACTGTAGATACGAAATTTAAGAAAAAATATTTTTTGACCAACTTTATTGACTTTTAGAAGGTAGTGTAGTCTTTTTAGGTTTATTATGTATGTTAGATAGGAATGATAAATTTGTATTTAAATGTACATTTAAGGTTATGAATTTGATGTACTACTCCCTCCGTCCCGGGCAAAGAGGTGCATTTACTTTTTGCACGAAAATTAAGGAGTATTATTATTTTTATTTATGTAAAGTTGGTAAGTGTATTAGAGAGATGTGATGTGTATTGGTGGGCCATTGGTGGGTTTTTTTATTAAAAGAGGAAAATTGTGCAATTTTTAGATGAGATGCCTAATATAATAAAATGGTACTATTTGGGCGGATGTAGGAAGTAATATTTTTTTTATAGCAATTTAATGTGGAATCAGGAATGGAAGAATGAGCAAGGATTGAGTAAAATTGGGGGACAGCGGTGGAATTATAAAGAAAGTTTGAAACCCTAAAATTTCAAATGAAAATAACTAGACAATGGCGCACCTAAAGCTCGCCTATAGCCACGGAGACAATGTCTCTAGCTCACAGTAGTAATACCCTCCGCACAGCACCCCAGTAAAGCACCCATCAAAATAAATCTACATAAACTCTGTCTAGAGTTTTAATCGCATCCTTCTGATCATTTGATATAATTCTGCTCTATCTCAATTCAAACTCCAAGCATCGCCAGAACAGCTCACGTTCACAGTAGTTGAAGTTCGAGAAGAAGAACAGGATTCTAAACAGCCTAGATTTGGGCATTAAGGTGTGCCCTTTTATTTGAACCGTACAGTTTTTTTCCTTTATTCATCAATAATAATCTTGGATACTTATTTTGGTTTCTTGAGCTTGTGCTTCCAATTTTTCACTTAAGATGCGTCAATTTATTTATGTATTTATAGAGGGCCACAAAGAAAATTTATTTTCTTTAGTTTTCAAGAAACTTAGGGTACATATGGTTTTTCCTTGGATCTATGTACGTTGCTGACCAATGAAGATTTTGATATACCTTGAAAGTTTTTCTGATTCTTCATGGTCTTTCGCGTCTTAATGGAATCAGGAAATTATTGGGTGAATTGATTCACGATTTTCATGGGCTGTAATGTTCTTACAGGGTAGAACTTTCAAATTCATCCTTTTCCAGTTCCAATGTCTAATTTCAAATGTAATTAAGCTTTCAAATTAACCAAAATAATATAAAAAGAAAGATAACCACTAAGCTTGATTTTGGTGTGGTTTTGACAGTTCGTAAAATGGGAAGAAGTCTAAGCCCAATATTGCGTAAAGAGTTGGAGAATCTTGACAAGGATGCCGATAGCAGAAAATCAGCTATGAAAGCATTGAAATCATATGTGAAAGATTTGGATTCCAAGGCAATTCCTGTCTTTCTTGCTCAGGTTTCTGAAACCAAACAAGATGGCATTACAACTGGAGAACACACAATTTCGTTATATGAAGTTCTTGCTCGAGTTCATGGCCCAAAAATTGTTCCCCAAATCAAAAATATTATGAACACCATTATCAAGACCTTATCCTTGAGTGCAGGAGCTTTCGCTCTTCATCAAGCTTGCTCTAAGGTGGTTCCAGCTATATCAAGGTATGCAATCGACCCAACAACAGCAGAGGACAGAAAGAGATACATCATACATTCTCTATGTAAGCCACTATCAGATTGTCTATTGGGTAGCCAAGAAAATCTCTCTTCTGGAGCTGCTCTTTGCTTACAAGCGCTTGTTGAATCTGATAATTGGCGATTCAATTCAAATGAAATGGTAAATGAGGTGTGCCAGAAAGTTGCTGGGGCATTGGAGAAGCATTCACAGACCAATTCTCATATGGCATTAGTCACAGCTTTGGCTAAACACAATAGCTTGATTGTTGAAGCCTATGCTAGACTGTTGATACACTCTGGCCTGAAAATTCTTGATACTGGTTTTATGGAGGCAAGTTCTCAGAAACAGCTCTCTGCTATTCATATGGTTAGTTCTTTACTCAGATGTTTGGATCCGAGAAGTATAATTTCTGAAATAGAGTTGGTAATCAAAGAAATGGAGAGGTGTCAGTATGACAGAATGCCATTTGTTACTGGGGCTGCTTTTGAAGTGCTACAAATTGCAAAGAAAATTTGTTCTGATAAATGCTCAAAATTGGAGAGGGATGTAGGTTCTGCTAATTGCTCAAACTTCAGCAAGAGAGAAAAGATGAGGACAACGAATGTGTGTAGTTCTGGAGACCAATCACGTTTCACTGCATCACCAGAATCACAAACTATTGAGTCTTTTTCTGGGTACGATTCGCCAACTTCGCTGAATCATGGTCATAAGAATGCAGATTCTAGTCGTAAGAGTGTGAATCGAAGACTTTGGAGAAGGTGTGATAATGGAGTTCTGGATGTGTCTCTTAGAGACGGGATATTTTCAGTTATAAACAAGGGAGGTGAACTCATGAGCTATGAATCTGATGAAACTTGTCAAAACCATGAAGAGTATTTCGAAAATTTTGCAGGTTTTGTCCAAGAAAGTGAAGCAAATAGAATTATGAGCAGCAGTACTCCCAGTCCTCAGGTAAGTTAGCATTACATTTTCCAAAATTTTTTTGAATCATACATCTTGGAAGAAATATATGTAACAGATATTTATCATGCTATATGTGAGTTGGTCTATAAGCCAGGGTAACTGTAGCGTCATGTTCCGGAATGAAATAATGCTGTCATCATATTATTTCACAGTATACAAATTCGCCTGATATACTCAAATGGATGCATATTTATTTTTTTCATCAGGATCTAGATGATTATGATACACCCCTCCTTGAGAAACAGTCCAGAAGGTTTAGAAACTCAATGACAGACTCATCTGCATGGACGTCGGCATGCTTCCATGGACAAAATGGTCTTCCTCAGGAAATGAGGTGTGAAAAGAGTAAGAATATTTTGTCATCTGGCAGTGAATGGATACTAGGTGGCTCAGAATCAGTCTCCTCCACTGATGATATGTTAAATAACAAAGACCTAGATGAAATAGTTCCAGCAAATAAATCTCCACTAAAGACTCATCACAAAGCTACCAGAAGAGTTGTTTGCGGTCTTCTTGTTAGTCTATTTGCAGCATTTCTATTTTTGTTGGCAATAGGTGATCAGGAAGATCACAACATCATTGTCCCGACTTAGATTTCATTTATTTTCTGTTTCTGACTTGTTATAGAATTGTTTCTTTCCAAACTGTGGGAACATTTGGAGAGTCGTTAGTTGGTATAAATTTTGGACAAATATAAGACCTGGTATACATACTATGTTCAAAGTCTTTTGACAGTGGTGTGGCTGGAAGCCTATTTCAGTCTTTCACAAACATTGTTGTTTGTTGAAAGTTATTTCTTTGCTATATTTTTGCTTGATGTTCAATACATTGTTGAGGCTGTCAATTAGGAAAATGTTAATGCGTACATTCAATATGAGAATTATCCATTTAAGTTCCAATGGAAGTATGGATTATTAGTGTGCTTTGTTGGCAAAGTGAAACTTAAGGGCCGATTGTGTGGTGGTTTTAAAGGGGAAATGGAAATGGGTATAAATTTTATTGTTTGGTTGAATACTTTAATTCCCTGTTTTTATATCCGTAAAGTAGGAAATCTCCATTCCTCACTAATTTGGTTACTTTCACAATTATTCCTTATAGGGATGTAAACGAACTAAACCGTTCGTAAACTATTCGAATCTCGGTTTGATAAAGTTTTCGCTCAAACTTGCTCGTTAACCTTAACAAGTCAAATCAACCTTGAATTTTGAGCTCTAATAGTCTATCAAACTAAATTCAAGCCTAAGGGTGTTCGGTTCGAAAGCTCGTGAACATATTCACTAATGAGCTTATTAATGGCTCGCAAACGTGTTCGTAAATTTTATAATTATTTTTTAGTATTATACCCCCTTCATCCCGCGTTAAAGTTTACGTTATTCATTTTGGGTTGTCCAAATTAAGGTTTACGTTTCATTTTTTGTCAAGTTTGGCCCACACAAAATAATTAATTATTTCATGTAGAGTCCACACACAATACAAATACAACTACATACTTTACATTAAATATTATCTCTCTCATTTTACTACACATTAAAATTATATCTCTTAATCTATTTGCAAAAAACAACTGTAAACGTTAGCACGAGACGGAGGGAGTATATTATTATTTATTTATTAATATTCAATATTTAAATATTTTGTATTAAACCACACAAATATGATAATAATTTAAGTGATTATCTAAATATTTAAATATATTTTTAATGTTTATTATTATATTTTGTTAGTTTATGGGTGGGTCTTGGGTGAAACCGTCTCACGGATCTTCTTTTGTGAGATGGACTATCCATTAAGCTTAATAAGTATATTTTAAGTTAAACTAAAAAGAAATTAAGGAAAAAGAAGGACCTGGTTGAATGTAAATAAATTTAAATTTTAACAAACGGTTCGGCTATTCGCACCCCCAATTTTACTAAACGCACCCCAATTACTAAGTATATCCTATCAAAATTATAAAATATATACATAAGTGTGATACCCGAGCTTCTCACTACTCATGTGCCAATATAATTTAATTTGTGTTATGTGCATTTTATAATTATGTGATAATTATGTGGCAATTATGTGATAATAATGTGGTAATTATGTGACAATTGATTTTACATTTTATTTATCTCTACATTTTAATTGAGACATCCTTGATAAAATGGTGATAATATGTGAATATATGTGTGTATAAATATTTACGTACAATTATTTGGATAATATAATTATTTTATGTGTATAAATATATTATTTCTTAATTATTAACTATCACACGTGTTTTCGTAATAATAATAGTGATAAGAAATGTACATGTATGTGTATTAGCTTATAAATGTATCATATCTTAGTTATTAAGTATTGCACGTAGATAATAATAATAATAATAATAATAATAAGGAAGGTACTGCAGGAAGTATGTAATATGTGGGTTAGTGATTATTGGATACACATGACTCATACACTAATGTTTAATAAACATGAATTAATCATCTCACATTTTGAGGTGTGAGTCGTATATGTGACGTGGCATAAACAAGCATATAAGAGTTGTCAATTATGTAAGGCATTTACGTGGCTTTTCCCTCACAATTAAGTTACAAAATCATTATTAGCCACACACTTTTTTTATAATAAAATGTGGTTTGGGTTACTGCCCTTTACTTATTATATATACTAAATCTTGTTGGGATTAATTTAGGGTGAAAGACGAACAGTGTTTAAAAAAAAGAGAAAGAAGAGGAGAGAGAGAGAAGGAGAAAGAAGAGAAAGGAGGAAAAGAGGAGCGTGCCGGAACGGGAGATAGGTAGTTACAGTTCTTCACGGGTCTATAGTGTTACTATTGTTGGAGTCCAGGTAAGTAGAAGTCCAATTACAATGCATAAACATGTTGTTTGTGAATTATTTGTAATTAGTATGTGATAATTATGTTATGAATTATTTGTAATTAGTTTAATTACAATATGAATTATTTGAGATTAATTTGTTATACAAGCTGTGGATTTATGTGATTTGGAGAAAGTAGAGTTCATATTCAACACTATTATTTGTAAATTATTTGTGATAATTTTGCGATACAAGTTGTGGATTTATGTGATTTGAAATAATATCATTGTCCTATATAGATCTATGTGATTGGAAACTGTTGAAAATATATTTGTATGGCTTGAGAAGATATTGGTTATAAGGATCTGTGGGATCCGAGGTAAAGTTGTTATTCCAAAAGTGGATCTGTTCGAATTGAAGTTAAATTGTTGCTTTGTAAATGGTTTGTGATGCACATTTAATTGATTTGGGTGCATACCATGCATAAACATGAAAAGTGTTTTCCTCAAAATTAATAAAATACTAATGGTGTGTGCGGCCACTATATATGCATCTCTGTCAGGGTTCGGAAAAATCATTTCCGACACTTTATTAGGGGTTCGAAAAAATCGTCCCCAATACTCTGTCAGGGTTCGGAAAAATCGTTCTCGGTATTATATTCAGGGATCGAAATCGATCCGACACTAAGTGTGTCTATTGAGCTCATTTGGGGTGCATATCATAAGTGTGTCGTGGGGATTCTGCAACGTGAGCAGTTTTCAAAATAAAAGAGATCAACTAGAAAGATTAGGAAATAGGCGATAGAGAACTAAATGCATTTTCATGCACTAACATGCATGATTTCTACTTACTGAGATTTTTGTCTCACTAGTTTATGCATTGTAGGTGAACCTGTTGATGATTGAGTTTGTGATGTGACTGTGCAAGCTGTGGAACTCCTACAGGGTTTTGAGCGGATGTACATAGATGACGACCTGTTGGGCTATGCTGTGGATTTATTTTGTTTCCGCTAATGTTTTGTTATGTCATATAATAACTATTGTCACTAGTTTGTCTGGATTGAGGTGGTGTCAGAAACCAGTTACGTATGTTGAACTGGTGTGATGATTTTGGTTATAAATATTTTATGTGGAAAAAAAAAATTTATATGTAGGTTTTTATAATGATGATGTTTATGTTAAATAGTATTTGAATTATAAGTTATATAAGGTGGGTCGTGTCAGAATAAGTTACTATATAAACCCCCATTTAAGACAATTTTATCCTCTTAATTAGAGATCAACAATTCATATTTCATACCCCAATTTTTTTCTTAATGTACCCCAATGTTTACATAAATCAAATTAAAATGAAGAAAAATGAAATTTTGGGCAATTCAACCCTTTCATATAAAGTCAAAAAAAAAAAAAAAAGTTCGAGCTTATCAATTTTTGATCTCAAACAGAAGAGTTCATCAATTTTTGATGAAATTGGAGATCCATGATTCATCAATTTGACGTAATTAGATCAGGTCGAAGATGATTTTCAAAGAAAATTATTAAATGAACAAATATTGAACAAATATTGAACTTTGTTCAATTTTTACAAGTGATTGGATCGATTCATCATTTTATCATGTTTAAAATTGGGAATTAGGGTTTTATATTTCTTTTGGAACTTTAAGCTGTTTAGAGAAACAACTTTTGTGAGAATTCATGTGTTTCTATACATCTTCAACCGAGTAATTATAAATAAGCAGGAATTATTAGAATCTGAACTACTTCATCCTCCATCTTTGTCATCATAGGCTCTGAATCTCTACCGAAGGCTACCTTCAACGACGAGCTAATATTTTCCACATTTATTAATTCCAAGGTTATTTTAGTCCTTTTTAATTAGGATAATTTAATCATAAAAATTATGGGGTGTGTTTAGAAAAAATGGGGTAAGACAAATTGTAATACCTAAGTTGCCAAGATATATTGATTGCTGCTACACGCCCGATTACTGTCGTCCACGTACGCTGTCCGGATGCTCTAAATTTTCTCTTCTTTTTTTATTTAACTGTGATATTAAACATTATCTAAAACTAATTAAATTTCATTTATCAATACTATTAATTTAAAAAAAAATGAATATCTAATCTTTTAAAATTTGATGTTAATGTTATAGATGATGAATGAAAAAAGTGATATTTTATAGATTAAGTAATCACTTTTAATTAAAAAAATATTAATAATAATATATTATTATTATCATCACTTTATCTTGATGGAATATAACTTTATATTAAAAATATTATCATTTTTTATTTATTTCAGGATTGTTCATAAAATAATTTAATTAGATGGTGTTGAGTTAAGTTTTATGTCATGAATATATATTTGCAAAACGTGTTGTGTTTGTTCCTTATATTACAGATTTGTTTAAATTGGAAGATACAGATTGAAGTCCCACAAGGAAAGAAGATAAATTAAGTCATTGATGTACAATGACTGATTCAGCAATTTAAGGATCACAAAGCAGATTGATTTGAGTGACATTATAAAGGAAAGATTGCAAGCAGATTGAGATGATTATTTTTAGAAGAGATTTCAGCTCTAACAAAGGCAGAAATAACAAGCTTATTTATTGGAAAGTTGAGCAGCAAAAGAGATATTGAGAATAGCATTTTTGCGTGACTTTGTTTGGAGTGAAAAGGGTTCTTTGGTTGTTCTTTATGTTTTCTTGTTTTATTCATTGAGTGAAAATTCACTATTATCTATGTTAAGAGTATTGTAGATCGAGAGGGATTCTTAATCACAAGTCCTAGGGATAGGCCAAAACTAGAGTTATATTCAAACGAGACAAGTGGCTGTGATAGGGTTGTCAAGTTGTTGTCAAAGTCGTGTTGTAATCTAATAGATGATTTTGAGGGAGAGACGTGGTCTTCCCGTTACAATTCTATGATGTTATATTCCATGGTATTTTCATATCTATTTGTAGAACATCAATCTTAAGAATTACAGATGGTTATCACCTTTTTTTATCATGTAGTATCACTTTTTTATTTGAAATGCTATTACATTTTATTATTTTAGTGAATTATACGTGAAATAATTCAATCAAACAGATATCAATTATATTTTATTATGAATCACTTTTTATTAAAAATTTTGTCACCTTTTATGTTTCTAGTAAATTGTTCGTGAAATACACTTTCTAAATTAGTGATCACATTTTATTAAAGATGCTATAACATTTTATTATTCCAAGAAATTATACGGGAAATACATTGTTTTAATTAATTATCACTTTTTGTTAAAGATGTTATCACTTTTGTTTAAAGTGGAATTACATTTCATTTATATTACTCCCTCTGTCCCGTTTCAATGTTTACGTTTGTTTTTTGCACGTTAATTAAAAAGTATTATATTTTAATAGATAGTGGGTGGAAAAAATATAATATTTAATGTGAAGTGGGTAGGGGTATAAATGTTGGATGATATATTAATTGTTTTAGGGAGGTCTCATATTCCTAAAAAGGAAAACGTAAACATTGAAATGAGACGCGTAAAATAGAAACGTAAACATTGAAACGGGATGGAGGGGGTATAAATTATTCATGAAATAATTCACAACATCATTATCACTTTTCATCAATTATATACTCACGTTTATAATAACTAAATTTTAAATAATTAAATGAATAGAAAATTTTAATTATTAAAATTTTAAATAAAAAAATAAAGGAAAAATATAAAAAAAATACAGGGAATGGTTTGCATACTCTTCTAAACATATATCGACCAAGCGGTCCAAGACACCGCTTCCATTTCGGCCTTAGATCCGACTTAATTATTATTATTATTATAATTAATTTTAAAAATTTTTAATTTAATACCAACCAAATTAATGGGTGATCCGTCTCACATAAGAGGATCCGTGAGACGGTCTCACCCAAGTCTTTGCCATGAGTTTCATAGGTATTGTCTCTTTCTTGTTTGATTATTCTTATTTGTGCAATGAGTTTTATAAGTATTATCTCTATACTTGAAATAAGTATAGTTGAATCTTATTATGTAGAATAATTAGGGAAAATTTGGTAGAAATTCACAATTGGATCTTTTGATTGACTTGATGTTCTCGTCTTCACTTGATCAACAAATAATAAAACCAGAACTTCTATTGAATAATATCACAATACATCAACAATTATTTGAATCATTTCTGACGAAAATGGAAAAGCCATTATAAGATACAAATGAAATGGAATTGACCATCATATTCACAGTGCAGAAAATTTAATCATAGTTCAACAGATTTGTCAAATGATAGGCTATCAGACGAAAACTCATGACATTGACTCATTTATATTTGTGGTATCATAATGTTAATACAAATGATTGCAAAACCAGTACTCATTGCAATCTATCCATACGAGAGAGATTTATCAGGTTTGTTTCCATCCATCATACATAGATAAAAAGGCAAACTCCCTTTAAACATACACAAACATCATCAAATCCAAATCATCCATAATAACAAATAATATTCTTATATTGTTAAAGAGAAACAATTTGCCCAAGTGTGATGAAAATCCAATTGACTGATCAGTTACAGTTTTGCAATAAAGGCACCTCAGCTTTCATAGATATCAATCTGATGATAAAATAGCAAAAGCCAAATTGAATAATACTCTAAAAAAAAAGACAAGATTTCTCAAAGTTAGAACCTCACATATGAATGAAGAAACTGATTGCAAATTCAACAGCCAAAGAAAAAAATCTTTTAAGTATTAAATCAAAGAGTAACCCTATTTATTACAAAGGGTAATCTAATTATTTTCAAAGAGTACTCTAACTATTTTTATAGAGTAATCTGTCAACATGACTTCATTTTAAAATATAAAAGTATTAAATCAAAGAGTAACACACCTAATAGAAAATAGTAATCTAAAATATATTGATTGAGTAATTATTATTAGTTATTAAAATTCACTAAAAAATTGTATCAATTGATACATCTCTTTAAAATTAATAATTAATAGTAACCTATCAAACATAAGAATATACTAGGCAGAATTAGAATATGTGGGGATTATATTAGATATTTTTGCAATTTCTCCTATCAAATTGGAGAACAACCTCTAATAATCTTCTCATAAAAAGAGTCAGTTCGGACCTCCATTTTTAATACACCATCTCATTTAATCGATGGCTAGGATTTAGAAAACATATACTTTTTTTCTATAAATTTTCTTTGTAGGTGTTTAAAAGAATTTATAAATTTTGCTAGAATATTTACTCAAACACCAAGGTATGTTATTTATATAGAGTCACCTAATTTATTATAAAGAGTAACTCACCCAATCCATTCTAAAGAGTAATCTAATTATTTTTATAAAGTGATCTAACAACTGTAGTTTCAAATAAGAGTAATCTAATTTATTATAAAGGGTAACCCAATTCATATTAAAGAGTAACATAATTATTTTTGTAGAATGATCTAACAACGTATAAATTGTATATAATTAATAAAACAAAGTAACCTTAATTTTCTAAAAAATCAAAGTTTCAAATTAAAGAGTAACTCAATTAATAGTAAAGAGTAACCTAAAAATGTTGATTAAATAGAACAATATAATAAACAAATTAACATAGAAAAGGTAATCCAAAAACTTGTTAATTAAAAAATCAAAGTTTCAAATTAAAAAGTAACCACAATCATTATAAAGATTAATCCAATAAATAGTAAAAAGTAACTTAAAAATGTTGATTAAATAGAATCATAGATAAACAAATTAACATAAAAAAAATTCAAACATTTGTTCATGGTAACCTAATTTATTCTAAAGAGTAACGTAATAAATAAAAAAGAATAACCTTATAAATAATAATTAATAAAAGTAACAATAAAATTTTCAAAACTAAATTAATATAGTTTTGGGTGAAGTTTATGGTGCACTGACAACCTCACTGCCATTTAGCACTGCAACCGCCTACATTATAGATATTTAGGATATCAGCTCACAGTTTTGGAAATAAACATGTCATAAACTCTATGCACATCTTAAAACCAGTAAAATATTTGTGTTCTTTTAAAGATCAGTAAGATCCTCTCTTACCACAGCAAAACACTGGTTTCTTTAGATATTCTTCCACATGCTAAAAACCTTCTGTAGCAACAAGCAACAATTTAAACTAGATAAAGCGAAGCATTAAGACAAACCATCCTCACCTGATTGACATAGAAGATCTATTTTCAGCTCAGAAGGATTGCGAGACGAAAAGATCTATCAAAGAATTATTACAGTTAAACACCATGTATTTCCAGGGGAAAAAAAGAAAAAAAAAACTTAGAGAAGCTGTTGAAGCACAGTGAGGCACAAGGCCCCTAACATGCGTCGTGAATCAAGTTACACTAATTGATTACTAAAGCAACTAAGTAACTATAGGAATTGAAGAAATAATGATGAATAACTCGAACACGAGACAAAAAGGCTCACCACTCATAAGCAAGCGAAAAAACAACTTAGTCTACAATGATTTGATTACAGGTAACATCCTATGGTTGGATACTAGCAAAATATTAGATGGAAATGGAGTAGGCATTCTTCGATTAGTTTCTTCTTTCCCTGGCCCTACGTCCCCTGCCATGGGTTCCTCCCCGCGGCTACGACATATACAGACCCAAATTCAACAAAATGAGTCATTAAATACATATGTTTAACTCAAATACAAATAAAAAATGGAAAAAAAATTCTTCCTTACAAACTGCACTGTAATATCCAGAATATTTATATAAACATACATACATATATATATATATATATATATATATATATATATATATATATATATATATATATATATATTAATAAAGATATAGATATATATCAATTCTTATTTAAAGCTCATTAAAACTCTCTGTTAATTCATATAAATATTAAATTTCCTTTTAGATTTTATTTTTTATTTTATATATCTTTCCTAAATTCAAACTCAAGCCCAAATATATTTTCATGCTAAAGTTCAGTGTAAAGCCCAAACTATTCATTATATAAAAACAAAAGTACTAGTCTTTTAATTCATTCTTTTTCCAGTACCGTAGAAATTAGGGTTTATAAAATAAAGAAAAAGAAAAGTGAAAAACATATTTCTTCATAGTTTCTCCTTTGAAAATTCGTAGAAAGCCAAAAAAAATCTTATTCAAAGATTATTCTTACCCCATCAACAAGTGTCAGTCTTACTTACAAAATTAAGGTAATCTATTTCTAGAATTTCAAATACATATATATTTAATTCCAATAGCCATGAAATTTTAATATGTCGTTTATTGTTTGGTTAGACTTATATTTAAAATTTCATGATTTTTGAAGCTCTAATTTATTTTATACAAATTTTATACTTCTGTTTGCAGAATCTAAATTTGTATGCATATCTAATTAGAAAATTCGAATTATAAAGTTATAGTTTTCCAAACCCAATGAATTTTAGATATTTTATTATATTTTAGAATTTTCAGTAAAAATTTTAAATTTAAAATAAGGTTATATTAATTTATATTAATTTTATACTACTTCAAAATCTGTTTCAAGAGAATCTTAATGTATCTTCTAAAAATATGAAAATCTTATCTAATGAACTTTAAAAATTATGATTTTTGGATATATTATATATTGATATATTTATTATAACATATATTAATTTTAAAAAATTTAGACCTATATATTTTAAGATACTTGAGTTTTATCACAGCGTGACAGAAATTCCAGCTTTTATAGTTTTAATTTTAAAAATATGAAACATATACTTATACATCTTAAAACTTAATATTTCATGTTAGATGATGAATATTACAAGGGTTCAAGTATAATCAATTACATTCATATGCATGTACGATATTCATTTCAGGTGGAAAAATTCTTACTTGTCTTTATTAACTGTTGCTTGTGATATCTTTGAATTCATGTATGTACAGATAGGTCTCCTGACCTTTATAAACGAGACATAGGTCTCCTGACCTTTATAAACGAGACATACAGATAGGTCTCCTAACCTTTATAAACGGGACTTTTACTACTTGAATAATTGAGAAATCAATTATTCAGTAAATTTACATTTATATGATTTATGTTACTTAATTGGTATTTGAATGTGGTGTTTAATTCTGGCAAGTATAATATCCCCACTGAGCTTGTGATTTTGCTCATCCCATCAATTCATAACATTTCAGGTTTAAGAGATGGAACGTGAAAAGAGAGGCGATGGGTGGTGATTATTTATCGTTATGGAAATAGAGAAATTAATACAACTGCATTTTAGAAAGTTAAATCTCTTATTTTATAAATTCTATTAATTGGATAAAGGTTGACTTTTTAATATAAATAATATGATTACTGTTCAAAGAGAATTTCATAAGGTTTATTTTCATTTTTAAATCATATGTGTTAGACTTAGATAAAATTATCACAAAGACTTGTGTGAGACCGTCTCACGTAAGCCCTTACGTGAGACTGTTAGAAAGTGATAACTTTTATGAAGGAAAGTGATAATAACTTATTGAAAAGTGATAATGTTCTTTCATGAACAATTTATATTATAAATAAAAAGTGATAATATTTTATAGCGAAAGTGATAATGATTTATATCGAAAGTGATAATTATTTTAAAAAGTGAAAAATGGTCTCACGTGAGATGGTCACACGTAAGACCTACTCATATATTTATATATATATATATATATATATATATATATATATATATATATATATATATATATATATATATATATATATATATATATATATATATATATATATATATCTTCAGTTTAAAGCTTCCGCTAGTTTAAAGAAATAATATTTTGAATAAAATTAATATTTAGTCATGTCCTAAATAGTTTTAATTTTATATTTATATATATGAAATTTTGGATGTGACATGCACTTATTAACATCAGCCGACGTATGATGCAAAGTCTGAGTTAGGGAGGAGATGGTTCTCATTTCTGCAATGGGTAGCGAACTTGCAAGAAGTGGCTTAAGGCAGACTCCAACAGAGGCAGCGTTCTTCGCGATGGGATTGCGGATGGCGGTGCCTTCTCTGCCAATGGATTTATGGCTGAAAAACTCCGATGGTGATGGCGACAAACCGAGCAGTAGCCGGGTGCTCGATTGAGCGACGGATGGAAGAAAATCAGTAATGGGCTTCGAAGGGGGGCTGAAGGCGGCGGCGATACTCTGAAGATTTTGGTAGCGCCTGGTTGATTAGCCATTTTATAGTTGGAATGACTAATTCAATAATTTATCGAACCACAGGGAGGTAGGTACTATTGCTTAAGCGATCTTACGTTTCTTGTAATTTTATATAGACGAATTATCAACGGAATGGTTGCTTAATAAGTAAATGAAAATGTTCAAAATAAACAAGTAAATAATGATCAATCAAACAAAGATAGAATGAAGGTGATTGGTTTTCCAAGTTAAACAAAAGTGAGATTAACAACAATTAAGAAGTTGTACTTCTAGGAACTATGCATCAAATTCATATGTATCATGGATATAGAATTAAGGGCCAACACTGAATCCTTCTAAACTTCCTCTCGAAATGAATAGAATGTGAATCCAATTAAGAATCTCAAAATAGCTCAATAGATTGGATCTCACTCAAACAATTCCAACTAGGTACTAAGCTTGAAATGAGAGTCCCTTCACACAATTAATTGACCTCTCGATCTAACCAATCGGATATTCTATCAAAAAGATTTAAATCCTAAAGGACATCTCTATCTCTTTAAGACTTATAAAGCATATGAAGTGTTTGATGAAGTGATTCAATGAACTATCCTAAACATATAATTGATTTCTCAATCTAATCACATGCCCATGACAATTAACCACACAAATCAACAATACAAATCAAGCAATTAACAATAAATGATAGAAAATCATAAATCCAATCAACACATGAATTAAAATATATGAATCCCTAAAATTAACCAACAACTCTCATGTTGCTAATCTCACAAGGGAGATTAGTCTACCATAATCATAAGATAATTAACATAGACATTAAAAACCTTACAAGTCATGACAAACAAATAGGTTTACTTCAAAAATTGGAGAAAATTCCCTTGGATTGGCTTCAATGGTTATCTCATTCATTTCCTTGTATTTCTCCTCTCTTCCTTGTTTCTTTTCTTCACTTGGATGAAGGATTTATGGTGAGATGAAGATGAATTGAATAGATGGATGAAAGTGATGAAGGATATGGTGTAGAATGAAGGAATTGGTGTGTAAGGTGTCTGGGCAGCTGAATTTCGGATCAAAGATCATCAAAATATTGAATGAATTGGTATTTATACCCTTTGGAGACCTTCTAGAAGATTTATGGAAATTTTCTGATTCTGCACCTGCACGACTTGTGTGTTGCAACACGGCTTGAGTCGTGTCAGGGTTTCTCGGTCAACACTTACTTAAGACAGCACATGAGTCGTGTGCTAAAACACGGCTAAAGGGTGGCCGTGTTGGATGTTCAGATGCTGGCGCACGGATGCCTCTTACAGACCCGTGTTCGGTACACGGGTCGTGTGTTACAATATGGCTCGTGCACCCTACACGGCCGATCGTATTCGTGCTGCCCTATTTCTTCTTCCTTATTTCTTCTCTCGTCTCTGTTTTTGCTCTGTTTTTACCTGTTTTACATACGATTAAGTTCATTCTCACACATTTCCATGAAAACACATCACACCACCAAATAACACAAAGAAAACGGATAAAAAGTTACGAAAATGGATATAAAAAGACAATAAAAACTAGGTGAAAATATCACTAATTACACCCCCAAACTAAAAGTGTTGCTCGTTGGTGAGAATGAAATAAGCGTGTTTTAGTGTCTAATTTAACACCTTTTTGATGGGAATTGATGTTGTATATTAGCACAAGTGTCTTATGTTTGATATATGTGAGAAAAAGGTGCACATGAGGTGTTTTATTGTGTTTTAGGTGGAAAAGGGATCAAAAGTGCAAAGTTGGAGAAAATGTGCAATTTGTGCAAGAATGCTGAAAAACATACATCCAAATTGTGTAACTTTTTTGTATTCTTGTGGAGCTCTAAATTAGAATTGAGATATATGATTGGAAAGCTACAGAAGATAGGGTCATTTTGGCCTAAAGAACACCCCAATCGGATTCCAAACGAGAAAGTTATTATCAAAGTGGTGACGTCGCGCAAGCTGTGCTGAATAGAACGGCTGTGCCACTTTTTATGACTTGTTACATACTCAAATGTTTGATTTTCTATGAGTTCTTTATATGGATAGAAAGCCAAGGAAGAGATAATCACGTGAGTGTAAGAATTACTCAAATAGGAGGTCGAATGTGGAAGTTATGCGTGAAACGGTGAGACTGTACAAGCTTGCTCGACCAAAGGAGATCCGTTCGACCAGCATCGTCTTGGTTAAACGGAAGAGGTCAAGTCGAGCAAAATGTGCAAAAACTTACAGAGATCTTGCTCAACTTGGAGGCCTTGTTCGACTTCTGAAGACTTGGTCGAACACAATTGCGCTAATGTTATTTTTTGTAGTTTCGGGTTTCTTTTATCAAATTTGGCGTATGTCTCAAGTAAAAGCCCATCCAAGGTCCGTGAGGATCACTTTACAAGTATAAAAAGGGATGTAGAGCACATCATATTGGGGGAGATTAGTCATATTGGATTGGAGAGAAGCCACAACACTACTACACCCCACAAGGGGGATCACCCCCAAACCATCATCCACATCCTTTCCTCCATCCATCCATCACTTTGAAGATTCGTCTATGGAATTAAGAGGAGAACCAAGAGGAGGATTCAAGACGGAGAAGGTGCAACGACTCCTAAGGGTTTATTTCATTTCCTAATTTATCTTGTAATTTTCCAGACATCAGGGTAAGATCTATCCAACACCCATGATTGTTCTTCGTAACATCATGGGCTAGAGCCTTTTTGGTAGAACTAGGGTTGGGAAGGTTTTTATGAATTAATTGAACTTTCGTGTGTAAACTCCGTACAACAATACTTGTGAATTTACTTTATATATAATTATGCTTTCTTAATCCATATTCACGGTCGTTTTGTGCATCTTCAATTGGTATATAGAGTCTGAATATATATCTTGGTTGTAGATTGAGTGCATTCACCGCTGAACAGGATTCCATGTTATGATTCTAAGTGAGGAGACTCCAAAACTTCATTAGAACTATCATATATGAATACTTATTAATTGAATTGAATTCAGGTTATTAAGTAGGAAAAAGAGGATAATTTTATAGTAGCTATAAAGGGAGATCATATCGGGTTAGAGTACTAATTGGCCAGGAAAATAATTGATACTGATAGTATCTAGAAAGAGGGGTGGAATTATATCTCTTGCTCCAAGGTTATTCACACGTGTTACACGCATGTTTACTTGTGTCTATAGAGTAGATATGCATGGTTTAGTAATGCGTCTATATTCCGCAAGGCAGAGTCGGGCATCAACACACTGAAGGGAAATTAATGAGTAAAACTGGATTATCCTAGGGCTGCATATTCTCTCTCTTGAGTCACTTTCGTAATTCTTCTAGTGTTTATTTTATTTTATATTTTGTTAGTAGTTGTATAATTAAATCCATCAACTTTATTGTCATCTTGTCTTAATTAATTTAGATAATAATTAAATTGATAATACGTCGTCCTTTAGGTTTGATAATCACTTGGTCGCTTGCTTAAGCTGCAACTGATATCCTTAATACTTGGGGATTAATTTTGCGTGCAAAAAAAATGCGCATCACTCGTCCCCGAGCAACGAAAATGATAAACCAATGTGGTAGATTTTCACCTAGGAAATGACCTAACGAAAGTAAGTAATAACACATCAATCACAATAATAATTACAAATTATGCTAAGTTATCCTACATCATTAGACTTATGACATGAGAAACTAACAAGTTCAATCAAAAGAGAATAAA
The DNA here is from genome assembly GCA_023678885.1 of Pogostemon cablin. Taxonomy (NCBI): domain Eukaryota; kingdom Viridiplantae; phylum Streptophyta; class Magnoliopsida; order Lamiales; family Lamiaceae; genus Pogostemon; species Pogostemon cablin. The sequence goes on along the minus strand of CM042994.1, from coordinate 23,650,102 downwards.
GTGCAATATAGTCCCTTTTAGTCCAAACCTCACATAAGTTTATCAATTTCACTCAACACTCTTATAAGTATGGTAAATCAACACTCATCAATCAATTGGCTCGATTCACTATAGACTTGCTCATGGACTATATTCACAAAACACCATAATATCAATCAATGATCAAAAAGGTCTTTGATTAAGGATGTAATGATAGGCTCTTTGGTAGGGTAGGAAAATTTTAGATAAAAGTGACTAAACAAGTGTAAGTAATCGAAGAGGTAGCTACTTTCTTCTATTCCTCCACTTCCTTTCTTCCCTTCTTATTCTTTGCAACATTCAAGCACTAATCATCACTTCTTTTGATTTTCAACTATTTTTGATTGTATGCTCCCTTCTTTTGATTTTTAGTTTCTTGAGCGTCTTTGTTTCTTCACTCCTTTTCTTATTTTTAAGGTTGCATATGTACTCTTGTTTATGCTCTTTTCATCTTTTTTCTTGCTTCTTTACCATTCCCTTTTCTTCTTTTGTTATCTCATCATACCTTTCTAGCTACCATCTCCTTGATCACTCACAAAAGGTATATATATATATATAAGGCTTATGTGGGTAATCAAGGCTTGTAATGTGCTAAATTCACAAGAAATAGGTTTATAGGCTCAAAATGGTTAACTAGGGATGATGTTCAAGGTATGGAAATATTTGGCAATGGCTATTCTTGACAAGGATGGTCTTAAATCATCTCATCAATCTCTATTAATCGGGTTTATTCTTATAGTCTTTGAGCAAGTATTTAGCTTATCAAAACACAATCAATCCACTCATGAAAAGATATACCATGTATGCACTGTTGAGGCTCAGACGCTCACGAGTTTATGCTCGGATCTAAAGGAAATTATTACACCTTATTCATCTTGAAATTGAACAAGTTAAGCAACACATGTCAAAATTCGAAAGTGTAGAGATTCTTAATCACAACTTGTTATCACTTATCACCACAACATATCATCACTCACATTCAAAACGACTCACGAAATCCTAAACAAACCACCAAATCAACCCTATACAAGAATATAAAATCCCATTACACATAAAAAGAAATGAAACCAAACAAAAACACCTAACATGCAATAACAAAAATCACCACATAGAGAAATGAAACACAAAATCCACCCATCCATGATCAATATAAGTCACATCTCATCTCATTCTTAATGGAAAAGAAATTCTAAATTACGAAATTGAAACATCCCAAAACAAAACAAATGAAGTATCAAATCCATCACAATCCAAATTAACTAGAAATGATCTAAAGAAGTGTTGAGCACTAAAAGTACTCCATTCAATTCTCCAGAGGAGGAGGTGGCGGCTGATATGGTCCCCAAGGGTTGTAGGCACGGGGAAATGCGAGGAATTGAAAGTTGAACATCATAGTGAGCATCACTTCCATGTTGTTTGACTGTATGCATGCTAGCTCATCGTAGTAATATCCCAGACGTTGTTCTTCATGAATCTCCCCCATAAGCACTCCCTGCCTTTGTTTCTCTTCACGAAAATCTATCATTTGTTCTCCATGCAAGTGATGTGTATGCCTTATCCCTCGCACTTCTTCTTCTAGAGAGTTCAACCTTGCATTCCCCACTCTGGGTCCCATAAACTATTGTTGTTGCTAAAACTCATCCTCTTGGAATTCATCTTCTTCTTGTTCAAATACTGAAGGCTCTGGTGCTTGCTTCTCAAACTCTACATGATGATGTTGCTCTTCTTCATCCCCTACCTCCATATCCGTTGGCTCAGCTCTTAGATCTCTTAACTCTGGATTTTCTTCTACTCTCATCTGTTGGAGTACTGCCTCCACTCATTCTCTATTTTGTCTATAAAAAGCTCTCACAACTGCAGAGTGATTGGGGCTCGACATTGCCAAGTTTTGCAACTTTCGTTGCCCGAACACTGTGGTGAGCTCAGGAGCAGGTAAAGGGAATGGAGCTCCCTTATCTTATCTTAAAAAATACATGTTCCCTATGAACGATAGACACTCCATCCGTATGAGTTGTGTGTAGGTGAGTCCTTCACTAACCATCATTTGTGGCATACCTCTGAGGTTGATGCCTAACCCTTGAGCAATCATGGTCACCATTCCCCCAATCATTATTCATCGAGTATTTTGTCTTTTTGCCACTCTCTCAACATGCTGCCCAAAGTGAGCTGCAATGTTCACCTTAAACTCCCGATATAAACTGAACATGATGTACAACTGTTTCTCATCAACAGATCCACTCTTAAACCGCCCCAGAATGGTGTTTGATACAATCATTTCAAGGTACCTCATTACTGGGTTTCTAATAGTTGTCCCCTTGGAAGAGCTTGGTATGTACTCATGCTGTTCAGTTCCATCATTTACTAATCTTCTCCACCAGGTTTGTTTGTTGAAACCCCCTCCTGGCAAAAAGCTCTGATTACCTCTCATAATCGGGTACCCAAAGAATCTGTTTATCTCATTCAGAGGCACCTTCTCTCTTATTTCATTGTTCTGCTAAAATGTGGCCGAGATAGAAAACTTGTTCCTATCCTTATGAACCTCTAATGTATTCATAAATTTGGCTGTGAGATGGAGGTAGGTGGGAGGCCTCTTGTCAAAGAATGCTTCCATTTCCACACGCTGGAATAAAGTCCTCAGGTCATTCTCAATTCCAAGACCAACCACGGTGGCTTGATCTTGGAATCGAGTTGGCTTGATATTGGGTACTATGGATTCCCATCTTAGAGCATACTTCTCCCATTCTATGAATTCAACTCCAAAATTCATGGGGTGTATTTCATTCATTATCAAATGTGCATCGAGGTTCAACAATTCCATATCAGACTCAACAATAATGAAGTCCTCATTGTGTTTCCTCACTCTTCTTTCAGCCATCTGCAATATTCAACAAGCTTCAAGTTATATTCAGCTTCATCTCAAGGCAAAATATCTCATATCGCAATAGAATCATCACTTGTTATTCAACTAAGTGTTAACTCTAGCATACATTCAAGCATAACAACAATATTCCCAAGGATTTTCACATTTTAATCCAAGCAACTTTTCAACAATTTATTCAAGTTTTTGCTATTAATTCAATCAAGTTCAACATCTCAATCCTTCCATTCTTTCATGAATTCATCACATTTTCTTTTCCATGTGCACAACTAATATCAACAATGCTTCATTATTCATGTAAAAGCTTTCAATTTGATTCAAAACTTCACTTAGTTATTTCATCAAACACATGGCATTCATATATTTCACAATCATTTAAACAAGAGTTTTTCAATTCTCTCATGCTCAAATCCTCAATGCTTAAGCTAATTTGCAATCATACAATCATCATAAGAGCATTATCAATCAATATCCAACAACACATGCACCTAATTCAATTCCTTCAAAAATCCCCAAATTCAAATGCTCATGAACCCTAATTCTTGCACAATTTCAATCCATCAATTAGACTTGTAAATTCATGTTTCAAAATCCTATACATGCTTCAAACATGCTATCATCCAAAGCTCATACAAGAATTTCGACATTTAAATCTTCAATTGAAAACTAGGGTTCGAAGTGTCATACCTTGATTTTTCTTGGAATCAAATGGAAAATTGATGTTAAGAGATTGAGAATCACACTCTAATCACTCAATCTTACCAATCTTTGATGTTTGTTGACAAATTGTGGAGTTTGGAAATGTAACCGTACGACGGGAGGCGTTTGGACATGAAAGGAATGAGCAACTCGTGTTCTATCAGCTGGCTTTTAAATCTGACTGGAGACGCGACATGGCTCATGTCGGAGACTCGACTCGTGTCTCTGCACTAAACACGAGTCATTTCCATAGCACGGTCAGGTCATGGCCGTGTTGGGCTTTCTAATGCCGATGCACGACCATCCCTTACAGGGTCATGTCGGAGACACGACTCGTGCGTCTGAGCAGGACACAATTCGTGTTCTGAATACTAGCAGTTGTCGGTCGTGTTCATGCTTCAGGTGCCAGTACACGGTCACCTGCTACAGGGCCGTGTACTGAACAATGCTCGTGTAGCATCAGACCTGTTTTCTCCAATTTTCAATTTTAAATCTTTTCTTTCCCTGTTTTTATGCTTCCAATACTCCCTATTCATGCTCAGAACTTATAAACATCATTAGCTCAACATTAATTATCAAAATACGGATTATCATCTACTTCCACACAACCAATAGGACTAAAATCACACCGAAAACTCATGAGAAAATTTTCAAATTTGCATAAAAAATACGAGAAAGATATGCTTACTAGCAAAACATGTATGTTACATCACACAACATCCCCCAACTTAAATCGAGGCGAGAATCGAGATTTAAGTTTGCAAAAAAATGGTGAGACATACCTACACACTTCAAATTAAGCATTTCTCGTATCTTCAATACGCATTCTCCTCAAGAGCACAATCCACCTACAAAACCAAACAAGAAACTATTTACAAACCTACACTACCAAAAGGATACGAGTGTTTAAGAAGTGAAGGTGTCAACATACACCAACTCCCTTTGAGAGGGAGAATGGTAATGTTTCACCCGTTGACCATTGACAACAAAAGCATTCCCATCCAATCCTTCAAGTTTCAAAGATCCATCATCTCTAACCTCAATCACCAAGTACAGACCGGTTCATTTCGAACGAATTTTTTTGGGGAATAGTTTGAGTCTTGAGTTGAACGGTAAAACATTATCCCCCGGAATAAATTCCTTCGTTTTAATCCTCTCATCATGCTACCTCTTAAGCTTTTCCTTCAAAATCCTTGAGCTTGAGTAAGCTTCCTCTCTAAACTCCTCTAGCTCAACTAATTGGAGACACCTTTTCTTTTCGGATTCTTTCTCATCAAATTTCAACTTCCTAAGGGCACATGTCTTATGCTCTAACTCCACAGGCAAGTGACAAGTCTTTCCATACACAAGCTTATATGGTAAAAATCCAAGAGCGGTCTTATAAGCCGTTCGATAAGCCCATAGAGCATCGTCTAGCTTAGAAGACCAATCCTTATGATTTTTATTGATCATTTTTTCAAGAACAAGCTTCACTTGCCTATTTGACACCTCCGCCAAGCCGTTTGTTTGAGGATGGTAAGGTGTAGAAACCTTATGCTTCACTCCATAGCCATTCAAGAGATTCTCAATAAGCTTGTTGATGAAGTGAGATCCCTCATCACTAATCATGGCCCTTGGCACTCCAAACCTAGCAAAGATGTTCTTCTTTAAGAAAGCTTTGACCACTAGAGCATCATTTGTCCTTATTGGGATTGCTTCCACCCATTTGGAAACGTAATCCACTGCAAGCAATATGTAGAGGTAACCATTGGAATGTGGAAATGGGCCCATGAAGTCCATTCCTCATACATCAAACACCTCAACTTCAGAAATGTTCCTCATGGGCATTTCATCACGTTGCCATATACTTCCAATTCTTTGGCACCGATCACATTCCTTGACATACTTCTTGCAATCTTTGAACAAGGTTGACCAAAACAACCCCGATTGTAGGATATTTGCCCCCGTCTTTTGAAATCCAAAGTGTCCACCACAAGGTGAACTATGGCACATCTCCATGACACTTAACTTCTCTTCGTCCGGGATACATCTCTGTATGATCCCATCCGGACAATTCTTGAATAAAAGGGGGTCATCCCATAGATACTCCTTGACATCATGATAGAACTTCTTCTTCTTAGACTCGGTTAGATGATCTGGCTTGAGACCACAAGCTAAATAATTCACAAAAACTGCATACCATGGCCTTCTGATCTCACTAAAGTGTACATCCTTTGAAAATCAATGTGAAGTATCTCTTCATCTGGAAACACATCCTTAATGAACTCCATGGTTCCTTCTTCATCAACCTTTTCTAAACGTGACAAGTGGTCTGCTATGATATTTTCTACCCCCTTCTTACCATGTATTTCCACATCGAACTCCTACAACAAAAGAACCCAACGAATTAGTCTAGGTTTAGCATCTTTCTTACTCATCAAATACCTAATGGAGGCATGATCCGTATAAACAATGGTTTTCGTGCCAACTAAGTATGGAAGAAATTTTTCAAAAGCATAAACCACGGATAAGAACTCTTTTTCCGTTGTGGTATAATTCTTTTGATTTACATTGAACGTCTTTGATGCATAGTAGATTGCTCGAAACATCTTCTCCCTAACTTGACCAAGCACAACTCCTAATGCATTATCACTTGCATCACAATGAAGTTCAAAAGGCTTACTCTAATCGGGAGAAACAAGGATTGGTGAAGAAATTAGAGCTTCCTTGAGTACCTTAAAAGCATCAAGACATTCATCATTAAATTCAAATGAAGCATCTTTTTCAAGAAATTTACACAATGGTTTGCCTATATTAGAAAAATCCTTTATAAAACGTCGATAGAATCCAGCATGGCCAAGGAAAGATCTAACCCTTTTTTTCATTTTTTGGTGGAGAAAGATGTTCAATGGCTACAACCTTCATCTTATCAACTTTTAAACCTTTCTCCGAGATGTGATGTCCAAGTATGATATCCTCTTGAACCATAAAATGACATTTTTCTCAATTCAAGACTATGTTCGTATCTAGACATCGCTGCAAAACCATAGAAAGATTAGCCAAGCATATATCAAATGAAGATCCAAAGACTGAAAAGTCATCCATAAAGACCTCCATTATATTTTCAATCAATCCTCCAAAGATGGCCATCATGCAACATTGAAAGGTGGCGGGGGCATTGCACCACCCAAAGGGTAATTTGTAAAAAGCAAACGTGTCATATGGACAAGTAAAAGTTATTTTTTCTTGATCATCGGGGGCTATCATGATTTGGTTGTACCCCGAGTAACCATCTAGAAAACAGTAGAACTTATATCCCGCTAACCTATCAAGCAATTGATCAATAAAAGGTAAAGGGAAATTATCTTTATGAGTATTTTCATTAAGCTTCCTATAATCACAGCACACTATCCAACCCATTTTTACCCTTGTAGCAAGTTCTTCATCAAATTCCATTTTAACAATGGTTAATCCTCTAAACATTTCAAAATTTCTTTCCTTACCACTTCTTGCATAATTGGGTTCAAACGCCTTTGGGGTTGTATGCATGACTTATCTTCATCTATCAACCTTATGTGATGCATGCATATTGTGGGACTAATTCCTTTTAAATCATCCAAACTCCATCCTATAGCACTCTTATGATTTCGAAGAACCCTCAACAATTTTTCGAGTTCTAAAGATGAAAGAGAAGATGATACAATTACCAGAAAGGTCTTGTTCTCCCCCAAGTACACATACATAAGGTGATCGGGTTATGGTTTCAATTCTTCTCTTCCCTTTTCAATCTTGGACTCTTCACTCTCCATCTCCAATGGAAGATATCCCCTCTTTCCATAGTACATCAATTTAGCTTCATCTTCTTGCATTTTCCTACAAGCATTCAAATCATGTAAGCAATCATTTATATCATCATTTTCTAAACAATATAAAGAAGAAGTAGAGTTTAAAGATAAAGTAAGAGAATGGCTTATGCTTGTCTCAAGAGAATCCTTGGATAAGAGAAATGGCAAGTTTTTTGGACAATCTCATCAATCAATTCAATCCTTCTACATTCTTCTTTCTCATCTGGATGCCTCATAGCATTTCATAATGAAAACACCACTTCTTCATCGTTCACCCTCAAAGTTAACTCCCCCTTATGCACATCAATCAAAACTCTTCCCATTGCCAAGAATGGACTACCCAAAATCAAAGAAAGATTTGCATCCTCATCCATATCAGGTACTACAAAATCCACCGGAAATATGAATTTCCCAACCTTAACAAGCACATCCTCAACTACTCCCTTAGGATATGTTAAAGACCTATCCGCAAGTTGCAATGTAACGGACGTAGGCTTTACTTCTCCTATCCCAAGTTTCTTAAAAATAGATATGGGCATCAAATTGATACTAGCCCCAAGATCACAAAGAGTTTATGCACTTCACTCTTACCCATCTCACATGGTATGACAAAACTCCCCGGATCTTTGAGCTTTGGGGGCAACTTCTTTTGAATTATGGCACTACACTCCTCTGTCAAGTTGATGGTCTCATTTTCCACTAAGCTCCTCTTTCTTGACATGATGTCTTTCAAAAACTTGGCATAATAAGGCATTTGTCTCAAAGCATCCGCAAAGGGTATATTGATGTGGATTTTCTTGAAGATTTCTAAAAATTTTGCAAACTTTTCGTCAAGGCCCTTCTTCAAGAATCTATGTGGAAAAGGAATAGGCACTTGAGTCTTTGGTATACCCCAACTATCCCTTTCCAACTCCACTTCATCCTCTTTCTTTTTCATTGTTTTGGTTCTTTGCCATTTCTTTTCAACAACTTCCGGCTCAACCACATCCATTTCATCATTTGCTTTCACTTCGACTTCAATTTCTTCCACAAGCTCTTCCTCAACCAAATCTTCCTCACTCACCTTCTCTTCTATCCTCTTATTTTCCATAGGCATAGAAGGTCCTTCATAATTAGTTTCACTCCTCAAGGTGATTGACTTGCATTGCTCCTTTGGATTCACCGTGGTGGTAGAAGGAAATTTTTCTTTTTCATTCATACTCAACGAACTAGCAATTTGACCAACCGAGTACTCCAAAGCCTTGAACCTTTTATCATTAGCTTCATCAATCTTTCTTCTTGACTCATCTTGAGCTTTGTTTGATACAATCAATTTTTCAATGAATTCTTCGGTGGTTGCTTTTCCTTCATTATTTGGTGCCTTAGCTCCCGGATGATACCCCGGAGGATAAGTAACCGCATTACTTGGGTTCGAATAAGAGAAGTTATCTTGCCTCTTTTGTTGTTGTGGGTATGAGCTTCCACTGCCTTGACTATTAAAGTCTCCTTGCCTTGGTGGGTAATTTCCTTGGTCATGGTTGAAATTACCTTGGAAATTATTTTGGTAATTTCCTTGGTAATTACTTCCTTGCATGTATTGTACATCTTCCACACGTGGCATTGTCATAGCCCATTATTCCCCACTAATACTATTCGGAGGAAGCACCCCTTACTCTACTTGCACTTCCACCATATTAACTCCTTGATTCACACTTTGATTCAAGCTCATTTGTCTTAACACTTCCACCGCTATCATCTCAATACTTGGTACATTTGGCTCTACACTAGCACTCTTCATATTGAACTGTTGCCCTTGATCGAAACTCTCAAACTCATAGCATCCACTAACTCTCTCTGATGGCCATTGGTAGACATTTGTGGCAATCTCATCAAAAATTCTTATAGCCCTTTCCGGAGTCACAACAAGTACGGATCCACCCACCGAAGCATCAACAAGTACTCTTTGACCATTCACCAATCCTTGATAGAAAAATCCAACTTGTTGATTTTTCGGGAATCCATGTTGTGGGCACTTGCGAAGCATATCCTTAAACCTTTCACACGCTTCATAAAAACTTTCTTGAGGTATTTGCTTGAACTGAATGATCAAGCTCTTCATTTGAAGTGTCTTGGAAGGTGGAAAATACTTATTCAAGAACATTTGTGCAACCTCATCCCATGTGTTGCACGTACCTGGAGTAATTATGGATAGACATGTTCGAGCACGATCCCTTAGTGAAAACAGAAACAACCTCATCTTAATACAATCCTCGCGCATCTCATTCATCTTCACGGTGTTGGCAATCTCAATAAATTGAGCTAGATGAGCATTAGGATCCTCATTTGGAGTTCCACCAAATTGTTGTTCTCTTACCATAGAAATCAAGCCCGCTTTAAATTCAAAGTTGTTGGCATTGATTGGTGGACCCATCATTTGTGGCATTGCTCTTGGCATAAAGAAATTCCGGATTACCCTTGGATCTACTTGAGGCCCTCGATGCAGGTGGCGGTGGCGCAAACCCTTGTTGTTGAATAATGGCTTGTTGTACCATTTGTTGAATTAAGGCTTGATGATTAAGAACCCCAAAGTTTTGATGAGTTTGTTGAGGAAGGTTGGCATTGAATTGAGGTTCTTGTGCGTTGTCATGCACATTTTTCACTATGTCCACATTATTCCTATCATCAACACGTTCATGTTGGCTATTGGATCATTTGGTTCAGCGTGATCCATTAGGAACTCAAGTAAACAATTACAGCAGAAGCAAAATAACAGTTTACCTTTCTTCTGGGTTGATGTAGAGGATGAACAGTAGTGAACCACCTCTGATCTTCTGCTATATGACCCAAAGTCAACTCTGGTGTTGTGTGGGCAACAATCTCCAGAATCCACTCAATCTGCTCATTCCCTCTTCTCTATGTCAAAAGAGGCACAGACTTAGGGTTTCAGAAAGCTGAGATGACTTATTTATTTGGGCTACAGCAGGGACCAGGAGGAGAAATTGGATTGGGCCTCAATTGGATTTAATTAACCAAGCTTAGCCCAAAGCTTATTATTAAATACAATAATAATAATATAGTCTACTAAAATATTATTACTGCACTACCCATCCAATCCAAAATTATGTATTGGGCTCCTTTTTATTATGAGCTCGCCAGTCTCCCCAAATTTAAGATATACAATGTCCATTAATTAATTAAGTTACTGACAACTCAAATTAATTAATATCTCATCCGAGAGTAGTACCACTCAACCTTATTATCATGCCGGAAATTAATCCACTTGCAAGATTTACATGATAATTCTTATGAGCTCCTCAAGGGGACATCATCAACCTATAACGGACATGAATTCCTTCTACAATCAATAGCACACCATAGACACAATATTATTTCCTAACTCACCGAGTCTATTGATTTAATGTATAAATCTCACCCATTGATGAATCAAAGAAATAAATAATGTCTTACGTGTCGAGGTAATTGTATAGGGATTAAGAGCACGAACATCCATAATAACAGAGATCAAGTTCTTCTATATAGACAATACAAGTCGAATGATCTCATGCGGTCCTGTTCAATACACACAAGATGCACTAATGTGATTCTATAGTCAAGACAAACTAATACCAAATCACACTACAACCATCCCGATAGATAGTCCCCGTCTATCTCGGTTGTGAGCATCTGTTTATACTTTATAAGAAAATCGATAATATGATCTTTCGCATGTTGTCACACAACATATTATCTTCAGTATAAAGTAAATGGAATTTTGCACAAACATATAAATAAACAATTTATAATATGCAAAATGTTTGATCAAATGATTCTCATTTCAAATAAAATTATTAAAACATTGTTCAGTACAAAAGCAAGGTTGTTAGTATACAAATCTAACAGTTCATTATCTTGATTGTTCTCCATTGGATTACTTTTTTTGGACTTGCTCTCTTTTCTCCTTCTTCGAAATGTATGTTCGATCTCCAAGTCAATCGGTTCTACTTGATTCCCCTTGGATCTTGTGTGCATACACCTTCAAAAATAGAGAAGTTAGAACAAAATTTTCAAACACAAATAAAATAAACAACAAAAACAAAAATGTCTCTATTAAGATCACTTAAAACGATCCTTCTTCAAGCTACTAGCAACTGTTGCCTCCCCAAAAATGGCGCCATTTGATTAGCCATTTTGTAGTTGGGATGACCAATTCAACAATTTATTGGACCACATGGAGGAAGGTACTAGTGCTTAAGCGATCTCACGTTTCTTATAATTTTATAGAGACAAATCATCAACGGGATAGTTGCTTAACAAGTAAATGAAAATGATCAAAATAAACAAGTAAATAATGATCAATCAAACAAAGATAGAATGAAGGTGATGGTTTCCAAGTTAAACAAAAGTGAGATTAACAACAGTTAAGAAGTGGTACTTCTAGGAACTATGCATCAAATTCATATGTATTATGGATATAGGATTAAAGGCCAATACTAAACCTTCTAAACTTCCTCTCGAAATGAATAGAATGTGAATCCAATTAAAAATCCCAAAATAGCTCAATAGATTGGATCTCACTAAAACAATTCCAACTAGGTACTAAGGTTGAAATGAGAGTCCCTTCACACAATTAATCGACCTCTCGATCTAACAAATCGGATGTTCTATCAAAGGGATCTAAATCCTAAAGGACATCTCTATCTCTTTAAGACTTATAAAGCATATGAAGTGTTTGATGAATTGATTCAATGAACTATCCTAAACATATAATTGATTTCTCAATCTAATCACATGCCCATGATAATTAACCACACAAATCAACAATACAAATCAAGCAATTAACAATCAATGATAGAAACTTATAAATCCAATCAACACATGAATTAAAATACATAAATCCATAAAATTAACCTACAACTCTCATGTTGCTAATCTCACAAGGGAGATTAGCCCACCATAATCATAAGATAATTAACATAGACATTAAAAACCTTACAAGTCATGACAAACAAATAGGTTTATTATAAAAATTGGATGAAAACTCCCTTGGATTGGCTTCAATTGTTATCTCCTTCCTTTCCTTGTATTTTTCCTCTCTTCCTTGTTTCTTTTCTTCACTTGGATGAAGGATTTATGGTGAGATGAAGATGGATTGAATAGATGGATGAAAGTGATGAAGGATATGGTGTAGAATGAAGGAATTGGTGTGTGAGGTGTGTGGGCAGCTGAATTTCGGATCCAAGTGTTGGATTGTATACTAAAAGTCTAACTTTTTGTATGAACAATGATTAGAAAATATTTGAAATGAGAATCATGTGATCAAATGTTTGCAATAATGAATTATTGCAAAAGTCCATTTAATTTATATTGTAGATAATATGGTGTGCGGCGTCACACAGAAGATCATATTATCAGCTCCTTATAAAGTATAAACAGATATTCACAACCGAGATAAATGAAGACTATCTATCGATATGGTTGTAGTGTGATTTGGCATTAGTCGATCTTGACTATAAAATTACACTTACACTTTGTGTGTATTGAGCAGGACCGTGGTGAGATCGTTCGATTTATACTGACTATATAATAGAACTAGATCTCAGTTATTATGGATGTTCGTACTCTTAATCCTTATACAATAACCTCGACACATAAGCCAGTATTTATTTCTTTAATTCATCGATGGGTGAGATTTAATAGTTAAATCAATATGCTCGGTGAGTTGAAAAATGGTGTTGTCTCTATGGTGTGTTGTTGATTGTAGAAGGAATCTGTGTCCTAACGGAATTGGTTGATGATGTCCCCTTGAGGAGCTCATAGGGATTATCATGTAAACCCTGCAGGTTGATTTATTCTGGCATGATAATAAGGTTGAGTGGTACTACTCTCAGTAAATATATTAATTAATGGAGTTGTCAGTAACTTAATTAATTAATGGGCATTGAATATTAAACACGGGGAGACTAACGGGCTCATAATAAGGAACCCATAAACGTAATTTGGGATTAGGGTGGCAGTACAATAATATTTCTTTAGTGGAATGATTTATTATTATTAGACTTAAATATAAGTTTTGGGCTAAACTTGAATGCTTAAGCTCAATGAGTGGCCCAAATCCTAATTCCTCCTCCTGGTCCCTGTTGTAGCCTATATAATAGTAAATTTCATCAATCTAGAATCTAGATCACACGCATAATACACGTGAAAGGCAGAGGGTTGTAGACTGAGTTTGTCTTGTAGATCGTTGCCCACATCAATGTCAAGACATGGCTTAGGAATACAACAGAAGACCGGAAGGTCGTTTGCTGTTTCTGCCCATCAAATTCTATGATTTTTATAAAATTATGTAGAAGTCCAAACTAGATGTGTGATATACTTGTGAAATCCACGGAAGAGAGGATCGTTTTGGCTCGTAGATCACTCTAATTGGAGATCAAATGAGGGAGTTATGGCCAAAACCGTGTGACTGCACAGGCTGCTGGCGAGAATCCTTCTTTTACAACATACCATGGTGAAAGGCAATCAATTCTATGTTTATGCTTCCACTATGATAGAATTGCATGGAACCTTAACGGTTCACGTTACCAAAAGATCCAAACGCCAGCATCAAGATCATCAAAATATTAAATGAATTGGTATTTATACCCCTTGGAGACCTTCTAGAAGATTTATGGAAATTTTCTGATTCTGCACCTGCACGACTCGTGTTCTGCAACAGGGCTCGAGTCGTATCAGGGTTTCTCGGTCAATACTTACTTAAGATAGCACACAAGTCGTGTGCTGAAACAAGGCTAAAGGGTGGCCGTGTTGGATGTTCAGATGATGGCGCACAGCTGCCTCTTACAGACCCGTGTTCGGTACACGGATCGTGTGTTGCAACACAGTCGGTCGTGTTCGTGCTGCCCTATTTCTTCTTCTTTGTTTCTTCTCCAGTCTCTGTTTTTGCACTATTTTCACCTGTTTTGTATACGATTGAGTTCATTCTCACACATTTTCCATGAAAACACATCACACCACCAAATAACACATAGAAAACGGATAAAATTTTTCGAAAACGGATATAAAAAGACAATAAAAACTAGGTGAAAATATCACTAATCACTAGTCGTGGGTGGCGCGATAGGTGGATCTGTTACTGCACCGTGGCGACTTAAAGCAGATCTACCACTTCTCTGACACCGAACGGGAATCCCACCGAGCCCAATCATCGTCCTCATCGCCAAGCGCACTCCGTTGCGAATCTACCACTTCTCTGCCACCGTCGCAAGGCCGACGCCAGAAAGGGAACCTATCTTCCCTTGTCGAAAAAGCCAATTTACGCGAGGAAGTGTGGTGCGGTAACTGCGGTTGATTGTGGTGGATTGAAGAAAATTGTGTACGCAGTGCGTAAAGGAAATCCAATTCAAGCTTGACTCGTATTTTTAAAAAATCTGACCCATTTGCTTTACAAAGTCCGATTTGTATGAATTTTAAAAAAAAACCTGTTGTATTCTAGTCTTTGTCTTTTTCTAAAACTTCGTATATTATAACAGTTCAGATAATTACGAGATAGATGAAGTAATCATTCACGCTTCATCACTAATCATCATCCATATATATAAGCAATGGGCAAAAATTTGCTTGTGCCCGGTCCCAAATTTTGTACCCCCGTCCCACAGCAAGAGTGGCGGAACTTTTTTGCACGTAGATTAAGGGATATAATATTTAATGATTAGTTTTGGGTAGTTGAAGTGAGAGAAATAATATTTTAATATATAGTGGGTACATATATTAGTGTGAAGTGTGGGGTTATGGAGAAAGAAAAAGTTAATTTGTATGGGTCTCTTTTACTAAAAAGAGAAATGCACCTCTTGTGTTGGAACGAACGAAAATAGTAAAATGCACTCCTTGTTGTGGGACGAGGGGAGTATTTTTTTAATAATGGTATATCATTTAATACGAACGTATATCTTTTTATTTTTAAAATGGTAGATCTTGTGTGAGATTTTTTGACTGTGAGATTATTTTACCTTTTTTAAATGTTATCACTCACTATAAAATATTATCATTTTTTATTTATATTATAAATAAATTATTCATGAAATAACATTATCACTTATCTTTGCATACCAGCTTTGTGAATCAAGGAACACAGGAGAAGCAATATTTGTGGGTGGGTCCCACACGAACTCGCGCGACCATTCAACAGTGAACACAACCCAGGAAGAAGAGACCTTCTATCTCATTCTTATCCAGCGTCTCCAGTTTTTGAAGCTTTCCATCCGTTCCTTTATGGATCTCAGGTTCAATTTCGCTTCTCCTCCTTTCTCTTCAACCGATGTTGTTGTGTATAATCCCATCGCCCTATCTACTACTACTCGATCACCATCTCAATTTTCCAATCGTATCTTTTCTATTCACGCTCCCGCGCTTTGGATATACCGATCCCCTCTTACCGTTCCTTAATAGCTAGTGTTTTTTTTTTTCTAATATTCTTTTATGGTGTTTGGTGTCTAATTTGCCTTCATATCACGCGGTTTAAACTTTAATGTGCCCTTTTGTGCAAGATTTCCTAAAGTTACAATCTGGGAAGCAGTTCCTTTGTGTAATGCTATTATAGTTGTTTTTGTGGTATTAAATTACAGATATCCAGTCCTTTAATTGCTAGTTTTTGTTTTTTAATCTGGTTTTGGGTTGGGGTTTGGCATCGGCATAATTGAGGAAATAAAGATGAGCTCTCCCGCTAGTGAACGCCGTAAGTGCGGCAATAGGGGGGCGAAAGCTAGCATTTCGGGTTGGAGAGCTTTTGACCTTAAGCAAAAAAGGAAGACGCAGGATATTGAATCAGACAGTAATCCTGAGGATTATCCATCCTTATTTGTTCCGAAGACCCCTTACAAAGATAGGGCGCCCTTAGAGAAGCCTTTTTCATCTGTAGTAGCAGCTTCAATGAATTTTCCTTCCTTAATGGATGTTACAATTACAAATAACAACTTGCAAACGCAAGTGCCAGCAAGCACTTCTTTTTTGGGTACAGCTCACTATGCTGCTGAGGCCTCTGACAGCATTGAAGCTGGTCGGAAACTTAAAAATCTTCACCCATGGGCTGAGAAATGCTTGATTCAGGATGTCTTAGCTGGTGTAAACAACAATCTTAATGTGGCTTCATCTTTACTGGAAGCAATGCATATCTGTGAAAATGAAGATGGCAAAAAGGACATTGACTCAAATGGGAATAGTGGCAAGAACAAAGAAATTGAATCAAATGGGAATGATCTCCTATCCACTTACATTCATGGTAATCTAGTGGTTGAAAAGGATTGTAATAGCTTTGCACGTGATCCTTTGGATGATAGTTATAAACAATCCCAGCGCAATGTAAAGTCTCTACCCATTATATCCGAGCCTGAGTGGGAAGAGGATGATGTTTATCTAGTCCACCGTAAAGATGCAATGAGGAAGATAAGGTAATGTGCACGCTGAAATTCCTTGATCCCTTTTTTTTATGCTGTAAAGTGATCTCTATTTAGAACTGTTGATTGTGCACAATTTTTGGATGGAGTTTGCATTTTTTACCTAGTATTATTTCAATCGAACCACTTTTCCAAACTACTGGATGGTGAGGAAGGATGCCATGCTAATTTAAATTTACAAGTATATAGTCTTTATTATCATGGTTCGTATGCTATCAGAATGAACCCTCGGAAATTTCGAGAGTGTTCTAAGGTTGCTCTTGGATTGAAGGATATGAATTGTGGAGAGGATTTGGAGGAAGGATCTTATAAAGACTCAATTGATGAATTTCAAATCTGCCAATGTCACTCTGAAATTAATTCAAAATAATAGTTTGTATCTTAAATACACTGTAAAAGAATTCATCTGAATAGTTTCATTTGATTTGTCATGGATTTCAAATCTTGTCCTCTTAAATTTTCAGTCGAAATGCAACCTAATTGATTTCTTCCTTAGGCTTTTGATACATTTACCAGTTCATCTCCAACTTATTGAAGTGATTGGAATTTTTTTTTTTTTTGGAATGGCTGCCCATGTAATTTTTAACCAAAAGTCATTTTTCGTAGACTAGGTTCCATTGTTGCTTTGTTTCTTATTGTCTTAATTCTTTTCATCTTATTTGATCAGATCAGCATCTCATTATTCTAAGGCGTCAAATGATGCGTACATAAGAGGCGACCATACTGCTGCTCGCCATTTCTCACTTATAGCTCAACGGGATTGGAATGCTGCTGAGAAGCTTAATGCCAAGGCAGCCAAAGAAATTTTGAATGTCAGGAACTGTGAGAAAGATCTTTGGACATTGGATTTGCATGGTCTTCATGAAGCAGAAGCAGTCGAAGCATTGCATGATCGTTTATGGACTGTTGAATTCTTAGTGTCACCGGAGCTGGGTGGAGTTCAAAAGGAATCTGGGATGTTGCTTGCTCCGCATGTGCAGACTAAGAGTCCATTTGAATTGCAAAAGGTTGGGAGACAGCCCCATCCCTTTAGGCAGAGTTCAACATTACTACAAGTCATAACAGGTATGGCATTACTAAATGAAAAACTAGTTTTGTTGATATTATTGCGTTATCACGTGCGTAATGTTGAAGACAATATCAGAACCCTCGTTGCAAATAGAGTTGTTGATTACTGTCAGCTCTTCTTTATATAGAAGATTATTAACAGCTTAGACTAGGGAATATGAATTTTATACACTCCCGTGCACCCACATTCAGAATTCATACACTAATGAATAAGAATTTATATACTTTATTAGCGAAGTTTCTGTTAGTTTAATAAAGAAAAACCGAGTATAAATAAATTATAAATTTATCGAGAAACATAGTTTACACCCGGGGGCCTGCAGGATACTAGGATATCAACTCAAATTTTGATATTTGCTTTTCCCTCAGGAAAGGGTAATCATAGTAGGGGAACAGCTGCACTCCCATCAGCTATCAGAAACTTTCTTAATGAGAATGGGTAAAGCTTCTTAGCTGTTCCTTTAAAATGCTGTTTACTGAAGAAGATTTTCAATGAGTATGTAACTATGATGCATGTAGGTATCGCTTTGACGAGACTAGGCCTGGTGTCATCATGATACGACCCAAATTTCGGCTACCATGACCTTTTCCAGTTGCGGGAATTTAATTATGACATCACTGTTGGCACAACTTGCTGATATCGGGTTTGATCTATTTTAATTCTTAGGTGCAGAATTGTCACTCTTAAATTAGCTAGCATTTGTACACATCTGCAGCACAGACTGAACGAGAGGGTATTATTATTTTTATGGTTGTTACAAACTTTAAGCGCACCAAAATTTCATTACATGTCTTTAACTAATTCTTTATGAGACTTTTATGGTCTCCAATACTTTTTTTTTTAGGATTAATTATAATTATACCTTACTAAACCCCTCATGGAAAAGTACGAGTAGGTTATAAATCACATAGAAATATATATAAAAAAAAAATTATTATTATTATTATTATTATTATTATTATTATTATTATTATATATATAACAGTCCTTAATATATAGTAATGAATAAATGTATTAATGCTGTACGTATGATTCATACATGAATCTTAATTATTTTGTTTGAATCTCAATTATTATAAAGGAAAATACTCTATCACTGTTTTGTTTTAATTATTTTGTTTGAATCTCAATTATTATAAAGGAAAATACTCTATCACGGTTTTGTTTGAATCTCAATTACTATAAAGGAAAATACTCTTCATCATGTGTTAAGATTTACATTTGTTTTTTTTCACGTAGATCAAAAGATATACTTTCTCTCCTACATTTATTTTTTTGTGATTAAAAAATATAATATTTTAACAAATAGTAAGTTGAGACAACATTTAATGTAAAATGAGTAGATAAATTAATATTTGATGTGAGTCCCACAATAATATATTGATTCTTTTATTTGGATTTTACTTTACAAAAATAAAAAAAAAACACTGAAAAGTGGGAGTATATAATTTGTGATGTACAGTAACAAATTAAAATAGTTAAACATACTTTTCAGTGTGATGACAGAAATAAATACTTATCTCAACTTCAATTTCTGTTTTTAATAAAAAAAATAATAATAATAACACTTACCGAATTTATTCACAACACTTGAGTCTTCTTTTTTAAGAGTAAAGTGTGCCATGAGATGGAGGAAGTACAATTTATTTAAAAAAAATAAACTTTCCGAAAATATATGAACCCAAGTTTGTAAGAAGACAGAATTGAAGATGCAAAACATATACCCATAAGATATGGAGATGAAAACTGTAAACTTAAAATAAATTGAATAGACTATCTCCCCACGCAAACTCACTTCGCTTGTAATATAAGAAAGTAGTTGAAATGAAACGAAATGGAAGAAAACATTGAGGAAAAGCAACTGATTATTGAAACACATTAACACACATAAGACGAGACGAGAATTACAGAGGATAAATGAGTTGAGTCCCTGCATATCATATCAATGTCAAAGTTCAGAAAGGATGGCGGGGATGTAATGGGACAATTCTGCAGTTAGCGACTGAAAGCCGTTGACTAGCTGCGTGTGAAATTCCTGATCTTCCTCCCCAATTAATCGAAAGTGCACGCGTATAGCACGCTTGCAAACAGCCATAAATTCAAGCAGCGCAGCAATCAGTTGCTGTAGCTCCTGTGACCGCAGCCTTGTTGCAGGTTCGCCCGAAAGGAATGCAGTACAAACACTGAGAACTCCACTGTTCACCTGTAGTAGAGTCATATTAACACGTCAAGAAGTACAAGCAACAAAAACAATCAGTCAACAGAAGGTGCTGTTACTCACTTGAACTGCAACTGACCCTTGAAGTATCCTTTGCAGACTCTGGAGCCGTGGCAGTTGATCACCTTCTGAACTTCGTGGTTCTTCAAGTTCATTTCTCAGAGCAGCTGTTCTAGTTTCAATCATCCCAATTGCATTCTCCACTGGCGAGAACTCCAGTGATTCTGATTTGATTACCTGGAGCCGATTTACTAGAGCAGGGAAAGAACCCTCTGTCTGTAGTACTGTACGTCGTTTCCATTGGTCTTCCAACCCACCTTGAGTCTTGCCATTTTTTGTGAAGGGAGTATCAAACAAAAATCTGTCAAACACTCGTGCTCGAACACTCCCTGTGGAGAGAGAGAAAATTCTCTCTCTTCTGCTTCCTAAGTCCTCGTCTTCCATTACGGGATCCACAGCAGTTATCTGCAGATAGCAAACTTCTGGCAGCAGTTCATCAGATTTGACCTGTCTTGAGTCTGGGATTATATGCAATGTCGTACCATCCATTCTTGACTCATATATATGGCTAAGTTTCTCCATTATGTCACCCAACCTTACATCCCGAGGTTCCCTGTATACGTACTCCTTCCTATCTAGCTTCCCAAATTTTTCACCATAAAACCCTACTCTATAATATGTAGCATCTGCAAAAGGTATGGGGCTGGATTCCTGCTCAAGGATCGACTCATATATATTAGTTAGCATTGTGTGGCACTTGGCCAGCAGCCCATATGCCCTTCTACTCTTATACACCGGAATCACAAGTTCCAGGATGCTGGCACAGAAATGGTGAAGCTCAGCTTGAGAGAAAAGCTTATTTGCAAGTTGCAGGTACTTGACAGCTGAGTCAACAGTGAGTTTCGAGGCACCGTATCCTTCTACTTCTGCTGCTGAAGCCTCAGAAGTTATCTCACCACTAACCATGGGGCATATTTTACGCAATGCACATACATGATCAGAGCTCCACACTCCATCATTCCTAGTTACAAGGGCCTAAGAAAATGGTCCGTGTCAGCATAAAAAAATGCATGCTATACATCCATATATCT